>JANAVB010034443.1:0-17500 GCA_029216955.1 Iris pallida | reverse complement strand
TTCAACTATTTCCTCGACATATCAATATCGTTCATCCAACAAGCAACTTGCATAGTCTATCTTTTCAAACATATTCGATATAATCCGCCTATCTATTCCTCCCAAGTCAAGCACGCTACGACACGACTTGTCGCTAAACCATAATTCTCATTTCATATTCCTTAAGTCATCTATCCCAATTCACGTAATCGATCACAAGGTCGTCTGACTTTAACAATATGTCACGTCCCAATCTCACGCGAGTCCGATTATCCACGATCGGCATGAAATCACCGTGTAACGCTCCCGCAGAATAATCGTTCTCATCGGAGCGTAACTCTTGTTTTAAGTCTAGACTAATTCATTCTCGATACGCGGATTGGATGTCCTCAATCCTCAAGTTTACTCAATCATAAATCACAAGTCTGATCAATCCTCGAATCCACCTTCGCCTCAAACCACAAGTCGAAGCAATCCAAATTGCCACATCTTGATTTTTCGAGTTCGATCGTTCCCGCGACATGAATCACCATGTCCGCGCTCACGCGGAACGATCATCCCCAAATCCGATGTGACGCATGGGCGAGGCTGGAGTTGCGCTCGCGCAAGACAAGAACGTCGACATTATGGTTATCGGCGTAATCATCAAGACACGATCATTTTCATCCAACATTCATTTTATCAAAATCCCAAGCATAGCATCCATCGGAACAATAACATTTTGCACGATCATCATTCCTCGAATCAGAGTACTCCCGAGTTATCGCATATCGATCTTTGATACGCCTCAATAGCATCGATGATATACGTAACCTGACGATCTTCATTTGCAATGAATTTCGAGTCGTGCGACTGATGCTATCGTACGAACTGGATAATCTTCTCGACATTCAAGATCGTTTTCGATCATTATCTTCCAAACCCGTTACATGTTCAATTCGTTCAAAATCAAAATCACGTATATTCATCCGACTATCTTAAGTCATCGAACAACGAATTTCATCAATTTGCCTCAATTCTTGCTAACTCAAACCATCGAGCAACATCGATTCCAATCCTTAGAGTCAATCTCGAAAATTTGAATCATTTTCATGCACGCTATCATCTAATCGTGCTAACTTTTCGTATACAATTCATATCGTTTTCCTCGATCGAGTCATCTGTTCGTTACACCTTAACGTTTTCTTCTATTCAATTTATCCTTTCCTTATCACTTGTATTTTGCGCTCAATGCAAATTCCAATCCCGTATGCGTTAATTATAATTCTGTTCGAATCAACTCATCGAAATCTTCAAGATTATAACTTACTCAATGATACTCGATCTAAGGCTTTGCATACATGCGACGCTTGCTGATAGACTCATTGGCACCCCGTATCCTCAATCGTTCGACATCCCCGAAGCTATCCCATATACCACTCAGGGATGAAGTCATTCAACAAATCCTCGAAACAAGTTATGAATCACGATCGATTATTTCGAATTTTCATTCGAGCCATTCCTCAAAATCCATGCACGATTTTCCCATGTCGTATCGACGATAATATCGTTCGATAGCGCTTCTATAGTCATCCCACATTCTATGAATCGAGTCTAACTCATTCTTGTTCGACACAATTTGTATCTCTTACGCGACTTTGTTAAGGTCGTCACGATTCTTGGTGTATATGTCCAGTCCGACTTAGCCAATCATGCTTGTTTAAAGTTATTTGTTCAACCAATTTCTTTCGTGCGATTTTGCAAAATATTTAGACTTATTGTATGGACATGCCGTGAGACATTTGAGAGAGAGCGCACCAACGATATCGATTTGCGGAAACAATATTAGAGTTTGCAGAACATCGGAGTTAAAGAATTCAATCGAAGTCCAAGGACGTAAAGCCGTGCTCTGATACCATTATGTCACGCCACGCTCCCGTAGGAGCGATCGTCCTCGTTAAGGCGTGATGCCGTGTGAGCCTAAATTACTCCCACGCAAGGCAGATTCATAACGACCGATTACAGGCTAAGCGACGGGGTCGTCGCACAAAAATCCCAAGCAGAAACATTGAATAACATCAGCAGAAATTTAAATCAAAACACAAGTCATTCAAAAATGCTCTTTATTGATATTGAACAAAGATTACAATTGTGGGCACGAGGCCAAATTACAAGTCTCTCAAGCTCACTTTTCTCTCATATTACAAGTCACTCTGCTCTCTCATTTCTCAATACAAGCTTCAAGGCGACGAGTGACAGATTCTGCGGAATGGCGATGTCCATACATTATGTCCCGTATAAGTCCTGACTCCATGCGGCCGCACGACTCGAAACGCCAAGGAACTCCATGCCTCGACGCATCCAAGCGAGCTCCGCGCCATCGGGCTTCTACCTGTGCCTGCACATGAAAACTGTGTGGGTGTCAGTACTCAACTGTACTGGTGGAGTGAGCTCCTCGCCCACCCATACAAAACCGACACGTTTATTTACTTTGTGCAGCTTAATCCCTTTTGATTGTCTTTCTAGTCTTGTTTTAGGATCAATTTTATGACAAAGACACTTTTGCCTATACTCGGCAACGCAACGACATGGTCGTGCTATACTCTATTCGTGACTTTAATGTATTCGAGGCAGTGTCTCGCCGAGTAGAAACTTATGCAACTCGGCCGTGCCTAGACTTTCACTTATTTTATGTGCCTCTAGACCATTCTCGTGCCAATAACGTCAAGGGGATGACTCGTGCTGGTCGTGCCAATAGACTGGATCGTGCCTTAAGATTGAGGTCGTGCCTCCCAAGGATTATCCAGACTTAACCAACTTGCCTTACGGCCCTTCCTGACATAACTCGAGACGACTCGATGACGACGCCACATTCATGCCGAAGCACGTGTCCTTGCTATAGCCAAATCTTAGGCTCCAGAATGGTGTTGCAACCGGACACACCTAACCCGTGCCGATTCAAGGTTAGCGCTTGCTATAAGTATACCTTGTTAACCGAACTCGTAACTTGCTAGTACTCGACGCAATCCAAAGGCATACACGCGGATAACCGCTCTTATGCCGACACATCTATATGAGTGGTCACTAGCAATGTTAAGCTATACTGGATCTTTGCATACGGTGACCATTCGCGTGTGAGGTACGAGCTCCCACCGAATAACCCGTAGCCTATATTGTAACGGTTCACTTCAATCGAGTCGTACCGTCGATGAAGGCCGTACAATATCTGCAATTCCTCCTATGCCGACACGAACTCGGCGCCTCGGGATCGTACGAGGAATTCACCTTGCGCGCAAGTTGTCCAATGACCATGCAAGACTCAACTCGATCTACCAAGTCCTTCCTTAATCATGACCATACTTTCCAACTTTCTATCGAGACTCCCAAGTAGCAGGACCGATCTCGTGAACTTCCTTATCGAGACTCCCAAGTAGCGGGACTGTCACGACCCGCTCTCGAATAATCGGACACGAGTCGGACACGTCCAGCCTTCGTCGATGGACATTACGAAGTAAGCTGTACAATTCTAAAAAAAACTCCAAGATACAAGATATATAAAACAACACAGCTTCTATACACGTTCCCAGAAAAGATCTCCACCATCTATCAAGTCAATACAATATCATCCGGACACAAATCCGGTAACCAGAATAAAATTATACAATCCTGAATCCTCAATGTAATATACATGATACAACTCTAATAAACTAGAAAAGATCTAATCTAGGGCACTGCAACTCCAAGTCCATCCTGAAACACAACTCCACCATCTCCGGGCTCTGACCCAAGGTGGTACCATATCCTCAAAATACCTGCAACGTATCATGTCAGGAAAAGAGCAAAGTACAACCCCGACAAGAAGCACTAAACAATGTAAACTGAAATGCATGGAAAAGAATCACAATATGAACTATGGTACAAGACAGGAATATGAAACTGTGGTACATGAATAACAATGAACTATGGTACCAGATCCTGAACAATGAACTATACTATCAGTGTAACATGCATTTGAAATAACTATCAGAGTATGTGACCGGCTGGATAAACAATGAACAAGAGCACATGATTAATGGTACGGCTTAGAGTCCCACGTGCACGATGTGAGACCTAAGCTATTAGTCAATGCCTAGCTAAAATAGGATTGGTCACATATCTGTAGTATTTTCCCACCCCAATGTACAAGTAAGAACAATGAACTATGAACAATGAACTATGAACAATGAACGGTGAACAATGAAAAATGAACAATCGTGTGTACAACGTGTCAATATGAGAACATGAAGCAAGACAGAAATACAGAGTAAAGGGTTCGAGTCGGTGTACTTGCCTTGCTCTGGAATATCAGGAGTAAACGGAAGATCTGACTGTCCTCCTGGTAATAGGTACAAGTTGGCTAAGTGACAAAAATTATTAATTACTAGATACATTAATGCTACTTCAATCAGTTTAGCTATCTAACTTAGAAATCTGACTATTACTAACCACTAGCATGACAACTTTATAAAACCAAGCAACTGCTATATTGTTCAACTTGTGTTTAGACTAATTGTAACCTTATCTGTTCTGACTAAATTCCACAAGTTGACCCCCTCTTACTGACCTTAGCCATCCCATTTCTAACTAAAGTTCCATGAGATATTAGATCTCAAAAACACTAAGAGCCACACAAACTCATAACTCCCATTAGGGCACTAGACACTCGAGTCCAACATCACTTCTCAGTTAACTACTTATCACTGGTCCACTACCCATCCTTCCTAGTGTTCCCTTGTTAGTATGTGATTCAAAGACTCTTGCCTAGTTAAGCATTCAAAGCAGGAATCATTTGATCACTCCCCTTAGTATCTTGAATAGACTAAAACTAGAAGGTTACTTGCATCCAATATAATACTAACTAAATAGCCACTGCTACTGCTCCTTTATTAAAGAGTCATATTCAGGGAGAATATACCTTGGCTTGACTCTTTAGTTGTGGCAAAATCAAAAATGATTTCCTGCAGATCAGGGTGACCCTCATCATAATCCTAATCGACTGCAATCCTGGACATTAAAAGGAAAGTTGACTCTCTAGTTCTAATCCAAACCAAGGAAACTGAAATCCATATAATGGATAGAGCCAACCTGATATCCCAGTTCTGTATTAGCTCAGAACTATTATTGCACCCAGGCCTCTCATACATAGTGTCATGCAAATTCACCATAAACCTGTATATTCAGACTGAAACTGAGACTCGACTTTATCATCAAATTTGAGATAAAGTCAAGTTACTGGAATAACTGACATCCCTACCCGACCTGATATCACTACTCTACTAAACCAATTACTGTACAACAACTCTGTTAGAAGGAAACTTAACCAATGAAAGCTATACTACCATTTAATTTGCAACATCTGAACTAAGGAACTATGGTTCAAAGCATAATTGTTTCCTATAATTTGCCCCTCTGAAAATTAGCATCTTACTGAAATTACCAACATACTAACGCTGTCTCTACATCAATCTCTGAATAGATTTAGATCTAAGAGTATCAACCCACATATAGGAAGACTGAAAATTAAACAAAAGTTACCCATATATACCTGAAGAGTCCTTATCACTCCCTCAGCTGGTCAACTTAAGTATCAGCAACCCAGATACTCTGAGACTCGAGGATATCAATTTACTGATATCAAATCGAATGATAAAACTTCCCATAGTGAAGTAAACACTCTGCTGCTACATAAATCCAACCCAATATAGGAAAACTGATATTTCTCCCTTGGTATCACCAAGCTCAGTCTAATTGCTAATCTGTTACAAATCTACACCCACCTATCCATCTTCCTATGTTAAGTATTGACAGAGTTAACCCAATTCCACTTCCCGATATTTTGAAACATGCTCCTACATCACATATTGTATTCTAGTACACACATGCATCAATCACTCGATTTAAGAATGTTTAGAAATACCTGTGGGAAGCAGACTTGGCTAGGATTCAATGATACAACTCCCAAATTTGGATACGAGCTCTGTGTCCGATCTGATCCAGGTCACCCTCCTGTTAATTCAGCAACTCAACCGATACGGGTGCCTGTGCAGCCAAACCAGAGCTCAGAAGAAATCGACACAGGGTGAAGATCAAAAGAAATCAAGAATTCAAGGAGTTGTTCTGATATTCACACGAACGTGCCAATTTCCAAACACGAGCTTACAGAATTGAATACTTACAGTCTCGACGTTCCTTTGGATAGATTGGATGAGTGCGGATTGGCTAATTGCTTGCAACAGGCTCATGGATCCTGAGAAGGAAATCAATCAATCATTCCTTCCATTCTTATGCAGGGAAGAAGAAAACCAAACGATCGACCTATCACCCCAAATCTAATCATCACAAGAAAAGAAGAAGCGATCGAATTGGATCAACTCGATTCCTTAATCGAATTTAGAGAAAAGAGTGAGGTCATTCTTACTATAGGTTCAATTGATCGAGGAAGGCGACAAAACGTCGAACAGGAAGGGATCACTATGCTGAGTCGATCAGAAACTTCCTGTGCTCCCGTTTGGTTCGCCGGAACGAGATCTGCCGGTGGACAGCACCTCCTTGTTGTCGTTGTCTCTGCCGCTACGTGCTGTGCCGATCGGAGTAGAGGTTCATCGAGCTGCATAATCTGCCATGGCCGATCGGGAGCTGAAATGGTTCGGGAAGGACTGATGAGGAGGAAGGACGGCGACCAGTGCTGATGGTCGTCGGAGAAGACGATGTGATCCTCGTTGATGACATTGCACCGCCGAGAGGCTCGTCGTAGCGGTGGATCTGCCAATAGATTGCAGAGTCGCGATCACTGAGGAGAGATCGCCATGGCCGGCTCTTCAATTGAGTTAGATTTGAAAGTTAGAGGAGAGGAACAGAGTAAGGAGAGAGAAGCTCTGTACAGAGAACAAAAGTGAAGAGAGAAACAATGGTTTTATAAGCAGGGGGTGGCCGTTAGCTTGCTTGAGGCCAACGCCACTTTGGCGCCAAGGAAAATATTGTGCTCAAATTGGAATTTGAATTCCTCCTCTTCATCTAACAGATTTGAAACAGAAGAAGCTTCATGAATGTTAGCTGCTACATATTTGTGAAGAACTAAGTGAATGAGCCCAAATGATATATGAAGAAAGTCCATATTATTTAATAAAGAAAACCCAAAGAACATAGAAAATAAAAATAAACATTAATTAATAAATCATGTAATGACTATAAAAATTTCTCTCTCTCTATATATATATATAAATTATTCATGAATTTTACAGAAAATAATATACTAGAATCTCGGGGAGGTGGGGTTACAGGGACCGATCTCGTGTACTTCCTTATCGAGACTCCCAAGTAGCGGGACCGATCTCGTGACTTCCTTATCGAGACTCCCAAGTAGCGGGACCGATCTCGGCGACAACCAGTCGCGTGCCTTTGAACCCAGGAAACGACTACTAAGTAGTCTTCCAGCTTAACTTGAACGTAACGTGTTCCTTTGTCCGTGGCATGCTTATCCTTAACCTAACCGTGGCTCGTGCCTTAGACAGGCCTTGTTCTCTAGGCGACGCTATCGCTCAAGTCACATACTTATATGACGAGCCTGAAGATCGTGGGACTATGTGACTTAACAACTGCAGAAAGAGCGAGACAGTGCTAGAAATGGCTTTGATAGACCAACATAATTTTGCCTAACTTATTTGTGCAAAAACTTGACGAGCAAAGGCTGCGTCAAGCTTTGCCTCGAGGGAACGTGTCGTGCACGCGTTCGACTTGAACAACCAAGTTCTTTAGGTGCCTAGACTTACGCCACAAGCCGTGCTCTGCAACGTGCACCGTAACTTAATCCGTGGGACGAGCAAGGCAATGCCAAGCCCTGGACGATGGGACCGTGCATGCTTTATCAAGCATTCATGCGGGCGACGCCTATAACTTAGGCTAAGTTCTTAACTTCGTGGCAACTTAAACCAGCTTTCCTTCTCCCAAGCCACGGGACGTAGGACCGAGTGTCATTTTAAAAGCTATCGTGCAACGATTCTAAGCCGACCGTGGGACCCTTTTTTCATGTTCTAACTCAATCCGACTCGTCGGAATTATTTCCTTAGCTATGTGGATGCGTCTCTTTTATTATCAAGCCTAACTTGTGCAAGTTGAAAACATGTGATTTATTATGTGAAGGCTAAGATGAGGCAAGTTCACCGAAAGTACCCCACCTGAGCGAGGAGTCGCCTCGACCGAGTGGGTCTTCGAGCAGCCGTTGCAAGGCTAAGTTCGAACGTCGTCGGCGTTTCGATTCCTCCGATTAACTGAGCGGGACGGGGCACTACAGGTTGCTAAGAGCTAAGGAGGATTTTCTTAAGATTTCTAAAAGACCATTTAAAGATTCTTCAAGAAAGAGAAGGAGAGAGCTCATCGGAGATCTCGTAAGGAAAGGGTTGCTCATCGCGGTTTGTGTGTATAATCCTTTGTAAGGTTTCTCTTGTTGATTCAATAAAGTATTTCTCCCCTTGTTCTTTGGAGTATGTCGATCTTGACCGAACCACGTTAATATCGTTTGTTCTTGTCGTGCTATTATTTCGGTTATATTTGTGCCGTCTTAGTTTCTCGTAATCGTTAAGGTTATTGTTGTGCCGTGTCGCTTCCACATTTGCACAGCAGAAATTAGATGGTTTTCCCTTTGTAATTCTTCTTTTCTCCATTTCTATTATGCTAATGTAGTTTATATGTTTGGTTTATCTACAGCTGTCCTTGATATAATGCTTAGCTGGAAAGCGAGAATGAGCATGTCTTCTGCAGTCAAACTTAGATATATTTTAAAGCTCATTTCGGCTACCACATGGGTCATCATTTTACCAGTACTATATGCATATACATTTGAAAATCCAACTGGACTTGCAAGAACTATCAAAAGCTGGAAGGGAAGTCAACATAGACATTCACTATACATTTTCGCAGTGGTTGTATACTTGTCACCAAATATTCTTTCTGCTATCATGTTCCTTTTTCCCTTCCTGAGACGGCTTCTGGAAAGGTCGAACTACAAAATTGTAATGCTCATGATGTGGTGGTCTCAGGTATCCCAAAATTTTGTTTTGATTTATACGTTTGTTTCATGGCTATCATATTTGTTATTCTATCATCTGTTTGATATGCTTTGCCAGTTTATACTTATCTTGATTGTCATTATGCCAGCCTCGACTTTATGTAGGAAGGGGGATGCATGAAAGCTCTTTTTCACTTTTCATGTAAGTCAAGCCCCTTTATTTTGTTTTCCTGTATCCTAATTTGCTGGTTACATGAAATTATATGCATCCATAACTATAAGCACATTACTTCTCCAATTTTCAGGTACACTACGTTCTGGGTGCTTCTAATAGCTACCAAATTGACAGTTAGTTACTACGTTGAGGTACTTATCACTGTTGTCATTTTCTGAAGGGTTCAATTTTTTCTGTCTTTTCATTGTGCCTTGAGTAAATTTTCTTTTGAGTTAATTGACTGCTTGTTGAAAGAATATTGGAACAGTAATTTTATGCTTACAGATTTCATAAATGCAGATTAAGCCTCTTGTTGCTCCGACAAAGGATATAATGCGAACCCCCATTACGACTTTTCAGTGGCATGAGTTCTTTCCCCGAGGTAACTACATGAGAAATATTTGGGCTTGTTTCACTGATGTCTGAAACTTACTTGAATATCTGTTTACAGCCAAGAATAACATTGGCGTTGTAATTGCACTTTGGGCCCCAATCCTTCTTGTATGCCAATTCCTTGTGCTGATGATTTGTAATATTAACCTTCTTTTGTGTGGTCTTTTTGATATTAATTATTCAAGATGATTCACAGGTTTATTTCATGGATACTCAGATCTGGTATGCAATTTTCTCCACATTGGTTGGTGGCATTTATGGTGCCTATGGGCGTCTTGGTGAGGTTGGTGAAGCATCGGAATTAATTTAGTTTTCTATGACCTGTTGTTGATAGATGGCTACTTTATCTGCTCTCGTGTCTTACAAAACTAACATGCTAACAATATTGAATCTTGATAATAATTTCATTGATAATTTGAACATTAAAGACAAACAACTGCCAGAGCATAATATAAATTTCTTAAGCATGATTTTAAATAAAAATGTGGGGCCTCGAAGAATATCCATATGATAATTCTACTTGAACCCTTACACACTGTGTATCAAAACAATTTGTGATTTTGTGCTTAATAGAGCATTATGTCTCTTTTTATTTCTTTATTAGTCAGCCTCTTATAGTCCAACACAGCTAATGTAATTCGGAAAACTCACTCCTTGTCGTGTAAACAGAGGTTCATACCCCCACAGAAAAGCATGCACTTATTCTCATTCAGTTCTTCTACGTGGTATCAAAGCAAGATCTCCTCGAACCATAGCTCTTCAACCTTCCACAACCAATTTTTTTCCTTACCAAATCCACTCCTTCTCTATTAAAACCTCTACCTAACGAAATACCCGCAGCCAACGACCCGACTTCCTCCCTCTTCCCCCTAAACCCCAGAAGCTACCTCCCAAAACACGTCCTGCTACAATGGACGAGGAAATACATACCCTTAGAACCAATAACACTTACAAACTTGTTACTCTTACCTCATGAAAACACGTAGTGATTGCAGATGAGTGTCCACCATCAAGCACAATCTGGATTTGTATGGCGAATGCCTAAAGGCTCGTATCGTTGTGAATGGCTTCACCAAGCGCTATGGGATAGATTATGAAAGAAAAAAACTTTTTCTCTGGTTGAGAAATTGAATAATGTTTAGATTCTACTTTCTGGGGATTTCAACCACAGGTGGCCAGTACATCAACTTGACAACAAGAATATATTTTTCAATGGGTTCTGAGATAGTCTGTTATTGCCGGGGCACAATTTTTCGATGGAAAACTGAAATTTCGTAACAATTGTATAAACAATCGTTATTACGTAATACTTCACAGAAGGTACGTAAGAGAAATTTCAACTAGTGCTACTCTTCACAGAAGATGCACAGAACGTAACACTTCACAGAAGGTACGTAAGCAAAATTCAACTAGTGCTATTCTTCACAGAAGATGCACAGAACGTAACACTTCACAGAAGGTACGTAAGCAAAATTCAACTAGTGCTATTCTTCACAGAAGATGCACTAATAGAATTCTGACAATATCAACGCAAACACTTCACCGAAGGTGCGTTAATATAATCCAGATAGAACCAACAAAGAAAGTGACAGGCGAAAGGTGGAAAATCTCCTGCTGGGGTGAATGATCACCGTTGCTCAAAGCTTTATTCGCCCCACACGAATAGCTTCCAGGAACCAGCAAGTTCGTCGGAGAACTTGGAACACTCTGCTCTTCTGACTCTTCGGATGAACTTGAACTTCTGTGCAAAACGTAACGCTGGTACAAATCCTCTCTTCTCTCTTCACAGCCTCTAAGCACTTGTAAACTTTCTGTCTACTACCTATGCATTAGTTCTAACCTGTGAGAGAGAAGGAGGAGGTCTTATATAAGCCCCTGCAACAACTGCCAGGTTAGCACAATGTTAGGGACGTGGTAGTAACCACCCCGAACATGGAGCAACCGCTCAGAACATACTAGGACACGTTCTGCTGGAAGTTGTGCCACCAGCGTAATTCGTACTTTACGCACACAGCCCCTTTACGCACCCTACGCACACTACACACTCTACGCACACTGCGTACGCTGCGTACACTGCGCACTCTACGCACGCTGCGTACGCTGCACACACTGCGCGCACTGGGCGTACTGGGTTGCGTACTGGGCTGCGTAACTGAGCCAGCGTAACTGGGCTCGCGTAACGGGCCGCGCAACGTGGTCGCGCAAGTGGCTCGCGCAACGAGCGCAACTTAAGCGCACTATGCGCCTAGCGACGATGCTGACGTGCTAAGTGCAAAGTGCGCCAACAAAACGCCACATTACGCCTCATGAGCCCTTGAGCCCGAGTCCGGGTCCGAGCCCGAGCCCGAGTCCGAGTCCGAGTCGCTAAGCCCCTACGGGGCTTAGCTCCTATGGAAATAAATTTCCCAAGAGCAAAAAGCATGAATGCTTTAATTGTTAATTTTAGCCTTTTTCCCTTTTAGAAAATAATCCCACATGGCACACCCATGTGCACCTCCACACCTCATGTGCATCTCTTAAACTAGCAAAGCTAATATATAGAGATACAACCTATTTGGTTTTTCCGATGTGGGACTAAAGTTTCTAAAAGAAAAGCCAAAAACCCAACAATCCCCCACATATCTCTATATATGGGTATAAGTGTTCCCCACAGTAACTGTCCATCATGCATTAGGAGAGATGTCGCTGACGACTTGAATCTTCCCGCATGGGTCAAAAATCAGACTATAGTACAAGAATGGACTAAGCCTTGAATTCTGCATCATAGTTGAAATTCTTTCCACTCACATAATGTAGTTACGTGTGCTTCTGGCTACACATTAAAGGCCCTGTGCCAGCCTGGTTTCAGTGTATAATTTTGGACGTCTACAAGTTTACCCTCAAGAGACGGCCTGATATCTCTTTGTCCATACACTATAGGTGAGTTCAATATAAAGAGACATGGCATGAAGCGCTCTGCGCTTCCCTTGCGGTGCTACGCCGCTATGACATGGCTTAAAGCCGAGGCCTTATCCCTTACCGGGAACCTCATCGTAGTGTCATACTACTGTAGCATGAGGCAACTGCCTCTTTGTAGTGCCAAACTACCCAGCATGAAGCCTTAAGCTCCCTTGCGGTGTTACGCCGTAACGACATGGCTTGCAAGGCCGAGGCTTTATCCCTAACCGGGTACCTCATGGTGGTGTCATGCCACTGTAACATGAGGAACTCCTCCTCTTTGTAGTGCTGACTACACCCCTCTTTATTTTTAACATACAGCATTAGGCTAACTGCCTATTTGCGGTGCTACGCCGCTGTGACTTGGCCTGCTAAGCCGAGGCTTTATCCTATTCCTGGGCAGCACCCCACATATAGGAACCTCATTGTGGAGTCACCCCACTGTAGCATGGAGTTTCACTCCTTGTAGTGTGCTCTACCGTGCTTCCTGTAAAGCACACCAGGCATTCACTCTGCCTGAGAACTCATTAAGGCAATTAAGCCAACCTTCCCACAGGAACTGTTTTTCGCAGAAAACAACAGTAGACAACAGTGGTTGTAGGTCCGTAACCTCTCCATGCCCATTAGAACATGTACCCACCGTTCCTGATACTCTTCTAGTTAATGATCCTTCCTTGAACCAAAAGCTAGATGCCTAGTAGATAAATCTTTGAACTAATAGCATAAAACTTTATGGTAGGAATACAATAACTAATATCAGAATGCCTTCAAGCCCATTTTACATGCTGAGTCATCGACCAGCTGGCGCTTGAGGCCCTTGGTGAACGGATCCGCCAGATTTTCCTGACTCCGAACATCAATCACTGCAATTACACCTCTCTTAATAAGATCGTGTATTGCCCTGTGCTTTAACCGCACAGTCCTCTTCTTTCTGTTGAAAAGGTCATTTGATGCCACCGCCGCAGTCGCCTGGTTGTCGCAGTATATCGGTATTGCCGGTATTTGCGCCCCAACCACTGGAAGATCATACATGAGCTCCCGAAGCCATTCTGCTTCCTCGGCTGCAGTATCAAGTGCAAAGAACTCAGATTCCATGGATGACCGCGAGAGCATAGTCTGCTTCTTCGATTTCCACGATATAGCAGCTCCACCCATTGTGAAAATATATCCACCTGTGGACCTCTCGCTCTCCAAATCTGAGCACCAGCTGGCATCACTGAAGCCTTCCACTACCTGCGGATCTCCGCTGTAGTACAGTGCATATGTCTGAGTCTTCTTGAGATATCTCATAACCCGTTTCACAGCTTTCCAGTGTTCAACACCTGGGTTGCTCGTAAAACGACTCAGCATTCCCACGGCGAAAGCTATGTCAGGCCTTGTGGCAGTAGTGGCATACATCAAACTTTCGATTACGCTTGCATACTCCAGCTGCCTGACGCTTTCCCCTGAATTAGGCTTCAGCTTCAGATCACACCTGTACGGCGTATCGATCCCTGGAAGATTCTGATACCCATAACGAGTGATCATTTTTTCAATATAATGAGACTGTGACAGCGCTAGTCCAGTGTCTGTCCGGATGATCTTGATCCCTAAGATCACATCAGCTTCCCCCAAGTCCTTCATACTGAACTTGCTCGAGATGAACCTCTTTGTCTCCGTGACACAGCTCATATCCGTACCTAGGATGAGCATGTCGTCCACGTACAAACAAACGATCACACCTCTTCCATCAGCGAACTTGGTGTAAACACACTTGTCCGTCTCGCTGACCATGTAGCCATTTGACCTTATAATCTTGTCAAATTTCTCATGCCACATCTTGGGAGCCTGTTTAAGACCGTACAAAGATTTTACCAACTTGCAAACTTTGTCTTCAAGACCCTTGACGACAAATTCCTCTGGCTGTTGCATGTAAATCTCTTCGGTCAGCTCGCTATTTAGGAAAGCCGTATTCACATCCATCTGATGTATCACCATCTTATGTATTGCTGCAAGAGCAATCAATATCCTGATAGTGGTCATCCGGGCAACTGGAGCATACGTGTCAAAATAGTCAATCCCCTGCTTCTGAGAAAACCCTTTGGCTACCAACCTAGCCTTGAACTTATCAATAGTTCCGTCTGCTTTCATCTTCTTCTTGAAGATCCATTTGCATCCGATGGGTTTAGCTCCTTCAGGAAGATCAACCAACACCCAAGTGTTATTTGAGGTGATGGAATCAATTTCATTGTCAATCGCCTCCTTCCAGAAAACTGCATCTCTGGTCTTCATCGCCTCATCATATGTAAGCGGATCTGCTTCCACATAATAGGTGACAAAGTCACTTCCGAAGTCCTTCGGCCTCCTCACACGCTTAGCTGACGGCTCATCTTGTTCTGGTTCAATCGTTGTTTCAACAACATCTTCTTGGACCACATCTTCATTGAAGACTTCAGTTTGTTGCGCACCCTCATTGTTCTCGGGTACATCCGCAAGAACAATATTCTTGTGCCTTGCAAATTTGTCTTCAAAATATTCAGCGTCGCGAGATTCAATGATATGATTTGACTCAATATCAAGAAATCTTCGAGCATCACTCTTCTCGGCATACCCCAAGAAGATCGTCTTAGTAGTCCTTGTCCCAAGCTTCTGAATCTTCAGATCTGGAAGCTTGACATATGCCAGACACCCCCACACTCGAATGACATTCAAGTTAGGTCTGACCTTGAACCAGAGTTCATGAGGAGTAATGTCTGAATTTGCATGAGGCACTCTATTTAGAATAAAAGTGGCCGTCAATACAGCTTCACCCCAGTAGCACTTAGGAAGGCCAGCAGTCAACAACATTGAGTTAATCATTTCTGTTAACGTTCTGTTCTTCCTCTCTGCTACTCCGTTTGATTGAGGAGAGTACGGAGCCGTAGTCTCATTGACAATTCCATGTTCTTTGCAGAACGATGCGAATTCATGAGACCTGTACTCCCCACCTCGATCACTTCTTATTCTTTTGAGTTGTTGTCCAGTCTGCCGCTCAGCTTCGGCTCTGAACTCCTTGAACTTCTCGAATGCTTCGTCTTTAGCCTTCAGCAAGTAGACGAACGCATACTTTGAGAAGTCATCGATGAAGGTTATGAAATACTTCATCCCAGCCTTTGTAGAGAACTGTTTGAAGTCACAGATATCTGAGTGTACTAACTCCAGAAAATCTGTACTTCGATTAACCCGAGGAAAGGGTTTCCTTGTGATCTTAGTTTGAGCACAAACCTCACATTTCTCTACATTACCCCCACATTTGGAGATAAGTCCTAGACTAGACATTCTGTTTATTCGTTTACAATGAACATGTCCTAGCCTACTATGCCACAACTCAAGAGTATAAGCAGAATAAGTGACTTCATTAATTACATTAATTACATTGGACTGATTAACAAGCTGAATCTTGAACATTCCTTTGATATAAAAAGCTTTCCCGAAATATGTTCCCTTGATAGACATCACCATCTGGCCAGCATTGATGTCCATCCTGAGGCCTGCGTTGCAGAGTAGGCCTCCTGAGATCAGGTTCTTGGCGATAGCAGGTACGTGCTTCACGCCTTGAAGCGTCAGAGACTTCCCAGAAGTCAGCTTCAATACCACCGTCCCAATCCCGAGCACTTCAGCTTGTGCCTGGTTCGCCACCATAACCGCATCAGAAGTAGGGGTGTAGGTGTGAACCACTCCTTGCTGGAGCAAACATGGCAGGTGGCTCCAGTGTCTACCCACCAGTCAGCATCAGTCCCTACCGCATCAACCTGCGCAATCATAGCAACAACATCAGTGATCATAGATACCTTACTAGGCTCTCCTTGCTCTGATTGCTTGGTCTTTGCTTTGCACTCATTCTTAAAGTGGCCTTTCTTGCCACACTTGAAGCAAGACATTTGAGACTTTGGCTTCTTTTTCTTGAAAGAAGTTCCCTTGACTTTTAGATTGTCAGGGTCCTTCTTCTTGCTGTGGAAAGCCGCCTGCTTTCCCTTTGGTTCCTTGGTTTGAACCAGATTGGCGTTAGCCAATTGCTTGGACAGTGTATCCACCTTCAGTTGAGCCCGCATCTGGTCCTCAACATAGATTTCCTGCAAGAGATCTTCAAGGCTGATCTCAAGCTTCTTCCTATGCATGTTTGCATAGAACTTGCTCCACCCAGCGGGGAGCTTTGAGACAATCCCTCCAACAACAAACTTGTCGGGGAGGGGCATCGCCTCGTCTTCCAACTTCTGTCGCAGTTTCAGGAACTCCTTCACCTGCGGCAGCATAGACTTTTCGTCCTCAAAGAACCACTTGTGATATTTTTCAACCACAAATATTTTACTGCGGTTCTTGTCTTCTTCGTAGAGTTTTTCTAGAGACTCCCATATGTCTCTAGCGATATTCTTCTTAGAATAGGATTCTGCAAGGGAATCTTCCATAGCATTCAGGATAAGCAGCCTGCAAATACTATTTTCCCTTCTCCATTTTGCTTGCAGTTTAGTAGCCGCGGTGATTGCGGCAGCAGACCCAACATCTGGAACAGCAGGTTCTTCCTCCAAAAGCACGTGATCTACGTCTTTGAGTTGAAGGGTGAGATATACCTTTCTCTTCCAGACTTGGTAATGTTCCCCATCAAACTTTTCTAACTTGCAAAAGTCAGAATTGAAGAGTGAAACATTAACATTTTCCATCGTAGCAATAAAGCTTTGAGATTGTTATTGCTGGGGCACAATTTTTCGATGGAAAACTGAAATTTCGTAACAATTGTATAAACAATCGTTATTATGTAACACTTCACAGAAGGTACGTAAGAGAAATTTCAACTAGTGCTACTCTTCACAGAAGATGCACAGAACGTAACACTTCACAGAAGGTACGTAAGCAAAATTCAACTAGTGCTATTCTTCACAGAAGATGCACAGAACGTAACACTTCACAGAAGGTACGTAAGCAAAATTCAACTAGTGCTA
>JANAVB010034442.1:0-99931 GCA_029216955.1 Iris pallida | reverse complement strand
ACCTTAAACTCTACTTCTCCCCAATCCTAGAAATTTTTATTGTGCCCTTCTAATCCCACTTGAACGCACGAGAGTGATTCTAATCATCACTTAATCAAACCCTCGACCAAGACAATTAGTATCCAGTTCTCCCTTAAGGGATCACATTTTCTAAATTTCTAATTTATTCTCTTTGGTCTACTCAATTCCTTACTGTTCTCTAAAATTGGATATCAAAAATTTGCTACTTCATTAGAAATCCTTATTCAATTCCATAACCATGATATATTTTTGCATATATCGACTCCACAATTTTCTATGCATAGTTGTGTTGAACGCCATTTTATCGCCTCTTCCAAAATTTAATTGTATTTTGGTATTGACGAACTCTTCATATCCCTCAACCCTATCTACCCTATTAATCCTAAATTTCGAGGACGAAATTCTTGTAAGTTGGGTAGGATGTAAACCCCCTATTCTTTTATTATTATTTTTATTATTTTATTAGACTTAAAAATTTATTTATGCAAATTATGATTTGCTTAATAGAAATGAGCTTAACCATTGTTGAATTTTGGAACACGAGACTACAATGAATTTTGGTACGGAAGATGTAGCAGTGTGCTTTGACCAGTATAGTAGCCATGTCGTGGGAGGCCTAGCCATAGTTCAGTCCGAACTAGGAAAACCATGCCAAGTTGTGAAATAACGCATTTAAAATATTTTATTTAGATATTATTTTATATATTGATTTTTAGACGGCCCGGTTTGTCCAGTTCAGCCCAAACTGGGCCCGAACCAAATTTAAGCCCATATAGGCATGGGATGGGACCAAAGTGGCCATGTAGACATATTTTATGTACGTAAAAATAATTTCTAAATTATTATAGAATTTTATGTACAATCTAAAATTATTTAATTATTTGTGCAATTATTGGTATTTTATTATTTAAATAATATTTTACAAAATTGTACATTTTGTGGACCTGGGAAAGGGTGTGCAGTGTAAGTGCACTCATTGGGACAATTTTATTAATTTATTATTATTAAAGTTATTTTGTGAAGATTTAATAAACATGTTTTTCTATTTAAATATTATTACTATTTTGAGTTGATTTATTAAGGATTGAATTTATATATATATGTAGATATGCTCAAATATATTAAATAATTGGACAGTTGATTTTTAAATGGTATTTGGATTTTAAATAGATTTTGGATATATATATATTTTTTTTTTTTTTTTTTTTTTTTTGGATATATATATATATATATATATATATATATATATATATATATATATATATATATATATATATATATAAGTTTAAAATGGTTTGGAAAAAAAAGATGTGGTTGGCCCCACCATGTGGGAACCAACCATATAGAATAAGCAGCAGCAGCAGCTACTAAGCCGCCCAGACCCCTGTAGGTCCTAAAAATCAAGTTGCATCCATCAAAAAAGCAATAAAAATCAAATTGTGCACTCTTCAAATGAATTGCGCAGGAAACAGATTGTGCAACAACTCAACTGCGCAAGCTGAACTACGCACACATCCTAGCGCGCTAGCTGACGTGGCCGCGTCATCAGTATCTGACAGAAAATTAGATCTTCTGACAGCTGACAGCCCGAAGAACGAGGAAACTGTTCGTTTCTCGTACAGCACAGCGCTCGAGGACAGCTGTACAGCCAGCGCAAGCTACCAACCCAATCGAAGCGCAGTCTGCCATGTTCCTTGCAGCGCAGTTCAATCTCAGCGTAGTCTGATGCCAGCATAGTTCAAGTGGCACAATCCATCAAGATAACTAACAATATACACGTGGCTTACATGCCATCAATTGTTCACCACGTGGCAACCGTCTGTACACGACCAAGCACATTTCAATCAAACAATGCCACGCGTCTCATACAGTTGGTCCACGATCGAGTAACTGCCAGCGCAGTTCGTTGCTTGCACAGTCCAATGTCTGCGCAATCCATCCGGCACAATCCAGAATAACTAAAAATTAGTTATTTCCAGAACTCTATAAATAGAGTTTCAAGTCCTTCATTACCACATCAGAGAGAGAATCAAAAAATCAGAATCAACATCAGATCATCACCAGAGATCAGGAGTTCTTGCCAAAGTGCTGCTGCATTCTTCAGAGGCTACCGTCTTCAAAGTTTACGTCGTCCAAGGGATAAAGCGATCGTCTTCAGATCGGATTCCTATAGTTGTACTTTCCTAGAATTCTATTGTAATCTTCTTACAAAGTTTGTGAAATAAAGAAAACTTTTGTTTTTCAAACAAAATGGCGACTCTGCGGGGGACGACTTTCTCCTCCGACGAGGAAGTGACAACTTAATGTGACGTTGCATCTATCGGAAAGATGCAGAAGACGCTGGTTGTAAAGGTCAACCAGACGGCCTACGAGGCGATGATCAACTCCGGGACTACTCGTCGCACTACGACTTCTGCCAAGAGCAAAGTCTGTTCAGTGTGGACTCCAAAGTCCTCTGCACAATCCTCTGCGCAGTCTGATGTCCCTGCTGCGCAGTCTGCTATCTCTGCTTCCAAAACTGCTGCGCAGTCTGCTGACTCTACTGCCCATGTGCAGTATACTGCTCCTCTTGCCAGTGCACAAACCACTTCCTATGATGCTCTGGCAAAGTGTAAGACTCGTCTTCCCCTGGCACAGTTGGCTGCAACCCTGCCTGCACAATCCACCACTCCATCAACCAGAGTGCAACTCAAGCACTCTGAAGTCAAGTCTCGTGCTGTGCAAGCCACAGTGTCTGTGGCCAAGAGGTCATCTGTCAAAGCTTCTCCTGTGCAACCAGCTAATGCGCCAACAGCCACTTCAACCCCTGCACAAACTGTGCCAGCGCAGTCTATGAGGGACAGCCCTTTGGCTAATCTCTCTTCTTCTCACACAAAGGGGAAAAACTCTGCTCCTCTTCCCAAGCACCCTGTTGCTCTAGTGCAATGCACTGGGGGTAGTCTGTTGACTATTCCTCCTCCTCATCAGAACAAAGGAAAAGGCCCGTTGGTCTTTTTTCAAACTTCCTCGTCCCACGACTTGGAAGACAACAGAGGGAAACGCTCTATAGCCAACCCTTCTTCACAAAGCAAGGAAAATGGTCCTTTGGTCTTTTCTCAGTCTTCCTCAGTTTTTACCGTAGAAGATCAATCTGAACGTGCCTCGGCACCAGTCAGTACAAGAACTCTCTCAAACAAGAGTTCTTCCTTTTTTGCCAAAGGGAAGTGTACTGATCAAAGAGGTATTCTGCCTACTCCAGTAGCAGAATTCCAAGATCTCCCAAATTACTGGTGTCTCAGACAGAAACTCCTGGGGGTGAATTTGTTGATCTAAGGACTTATCTTAATAGACCAACTTCGGCGAAACGTAAACAGCCAATGTCGAAGATCAACCTGCATCAGAGACAAACTTCAAAGATGAAGAATCCTGACACCTATGCTAATGAGGTGAGTACTTCCCTATACACTCAAGGGACAAAACACCTGAAGAACCGGAACCATGTTCCGAATATAGTCAAAGAACATATCCCTCAGACTTCTTCTCGTCCCATCATTGTTCCTGATCTTCGAGAGCACCTCAAGCAAAAATGGGACAACATCATAACACCTCCAGTACAGCCACTTGGACACCATTGTAATCACAAGGTTGTTATCAAGTACTGTTGTTAGACAACAAAATGATTTGTCTTCGATCGTCTGAACTTTGCAAACTCTGAACCAATGTCAGAAGATGAAGACGAAGTTTTGTACGCTTCCGTCAACATGACTTCTAGAGACACTGAAGGTAGGAAGTGCTCCAAGCACGGCAAGCCTCGTAGGCCCAGCCAGCGGTATTAAGATTTACTCCAAGAATCTTCTGAAGGAGTATTTCGACATACCAGGTTCCAAAGCCGAGACACAAGCGGTCAAAGGAATCTTCAAGATCCTTCTGGTCATCTTCCTTCTTCTCACTCAGGACATGATTCTTTCTCTGACTATGATGCATACAACGAAAGTTCTGAACAGATAGTGTCCTCCACTGTACCTAGAGAAGTGACAGCTTATGTTGTCACTGAAGACCCAGATCCTTCTAGTTCGACGAGTCAAGAACAACGGATAGCTGTACTGGAACACAAGCTAAAGACCATGGCTGAAATGGTCGCAAGTATGCATTCTATTATTGTGGCCCAATATACAGTACCACCGACTGTACCCACTGCAAATCCTGAGATCATAGCATCGTCGGTGCCTGTCAATACAGGGCTGAGGGTAGCATCTCCTCAAGTACCCTCTGTACAAATTTAACCCACACCCAGTCAGTCAGGTGCTGGGGGTAGTGCTTATCACGCTGTTCCTTCCCCTAACACTCTGATTCAGCCTGCTCCTTCTGCATCATTGGAGGATGCAAATGAAACTGTCAAACTCTTGCGCACTCAATTCGAGGCTTTCAAAGAGAAGGACAACTTACAGAGGTTGGGGATCAAACAATCCTATCCAGTTGAATGAAAGGAAGTCCCATTTCCTCCAAAGTACAAAATCCCTACAATTTTGCTGTTTGATGGCAACACTTCTCCCAGTCAGTTCATTAACCACTTTGAGGTAATGACTGTTCAACTTCAGCCAAATAACGCTCTTCTTACCAGGGTGTTCGTCGGCTGTTTAGCCGATGTAGCATATAATTGGTACAGAAGCTTGCCCGATGGCTGTATTACCTCTTTCTCAGGTCTAAAACAAATCTTCTTGGAATGATTTTATGAAGGAATCAATGACATGACCATGTCAGCCCTTAATAAGATCAAACAAAGACATAATGAAATCGCTGAGAGTTTCATTGAAAGGTTCTGCCGAGAAGCTTTAAAATCCCTCCTGGAACTCCGACCGCTGTCACTATTGATACCTGCAAGGCAAATCTTTTTCCTATCATCAGTATGTGGACGGGGTCAACTCAGTTCCAAGACTGACCATCCTTCATTGTCAATGCTAAAGTAGCTGAAGTTAGCGCTGACAAGTTCAAGCAGCTAGGGGTACACATGTCTAACCCCGATCGGGATGAACACCCGACATCGAGTAGCGGTAATCGCCAGAACAACCGCAAGGGAAAAGAGACTTTGAATATCAACTTGAAGAACAAAGAATCTCTGGCGGTCAACGTAGATCCACCTACGTCTACTTTTACTCCTTCTGCACCTCCACCAAGGGAACCTCGTCCGAAAGTAGAGTACTCCTTTGACGAGAATGACACCGTGAGCATCTTTGATTGCTTGATCAAAAGCAATAAGCTCCAACTCCCAAACCCGAAGAAGCCTGATAAAGTTGGTAAGACTGATCATCCTAAATACTGTGTTTATCACAGGTTCATTGGGCATCCCACTCGAGCATGTTATGTGCTCAAAGGAAAGATTCAAGAGCTAGTCAACGCTGTTGTTGTCACTCTGCAGCAAGACGAGAAGACGGTTACAGCGAACATGGTCTCAGTCCAGTTCGGTAACTTTCCTCCGCAGATGGTACAGCACGGTGTCATCCTTATCCCCAAGGCTACTCTTGAGATCGAGAATCTTCCTCCTCCACGAAGTGAAGGTCTCGTCCCCTTATCTCTTGACAACGGTAATATTATGTAGATTCACCCTGATCTTGCCTCGGAGTTCGAAGTTCCCTCTTCCTCAAAGAAGAAAGAACGCTCCAAGGGCAAAACAAAAATATGCAATATGGTGTCTTTTGACCCCATAGTTGAAGAGAAAATCCTGTTGGGCACCAGATCAGGGAAAGCCTACATACGGAAAGTTCCTGAAACTCAAGAAAACCTTGCTTCTTATTCTGAGTCTACTCCAGTGCAACATGCTTCTACTGATGGCATCCCTGCTGTATCCTCACCGGTTGTAGAACCTACTCCTCCCAAGCCGACAGCAGCCGACAAAGGCAAACAACAAGTCCGCTTCGATAAACCTTTGAAGAAGTCATCTCATTCTGGACTTGAGAAGCCATACAACTTTGATATCTTGGCCCAACTAGCCAATACACCAGCCAGGTTGTCAATCTTCGAGCTCTTGTGCGTCTCCAAAGAAACTCGAGAAACTCTGAATGAAGCTCTAATGCAAGCGGAAACCTGTTTAACCCTTCTGAAGAAGCCAAAAGCAGACCCAGTCTCTTGCCTCCATTGTCACAGTGTGTTGGAGTTAATTCCAAATATTACCTTCACACAGGATGATATGCTGATGGAAGACAATAGACATGACCGTCCTCTATACTATACAGGATATGTCGACTTGATGAAAGTCGATCGTATTCTGATAGATCCAGGGTCTGCTATCAGCATCATGCCAAAGACAATGTTAGATGCACTGAAGATCCCAGTACATAGTCTTTCCTGTACAATCACCACAATCTTGGGATTCAACCAAGGAAGAAGTAAACCTCTGGACAAGATTCGCCTAAAACTCCAAATAGGCAATCTCCGCACAAAGGTGACCTTCTACATCATAGATAACCATGGTTGTTCTTACAATGCTCTGTTGGGGAGACCATTCTTACATGAACACAACATTGTTCCTTCGACTCTCCATCAATGTTTCAAATACGTTAATGACAATGGAGAGGTTCAAAAAGAGGTTGCAGATCTCCATCCTTTCAAAGGTGTCAAAGCATACTGCAATGATGCTCGTATGTACAAGGATGAGTTCATGAAAGTAGTACTGTCTCTGGACACTGAATACGAATAAGAAGTAGTGCCTAATGACACTCTCATCATACCTATCAAAGGGCGTATTTCTCGCCCTCAATCATCCAAACCACTGGCTATTCACTTGCCAGTCCAGAAGCAGCCAATTGATGGTGGTCAAGATCAAAAGGAGCTCACCTCTTCTGAGCCACTTGTTATTGACCTACATCATAACAAGGATAAAAGGGAGCTCACTTCCTCTGAGCCGCTTGTTATCGACCTCCATCGTAACAAGTCCAATCCTCCTCCACGTTCTTCTTCTTCCCCTCTTGTAATCAATCTGACCAAGCCTGCTAAGGCTAAAGGTCCTATTGTAAATACAGATGTATAAATCAATAAAAAAGCATCTCCTTTCCAGTATACTGATGTCATTTATCATGCTAAGTGCTATTTGGATATGTTAGATAGCTTTCAGTCATTTATAATGGGAGTTGTACAGTCTCTTCAAACAGAAGTCTTACTCGAACACCCAGATGATTCATACTTTGTTGTCCCTTCTCGAAAGAGAGGCGAGAGTCCAATACTTTTTAGTAAAGGACCAGAACAAAAATTCAGCTATACGGATGATAGCAAAACTAACGATATAAGACGTCTCCAACTCCGTCGTTACAGTCAACAATCAAAAGACATCATCCAAAAGATGGGTTATGACTTCAAGAATGGCCTCAACTACGGTAAGAGTAGAAGAACTCCTATCCGTACGGTTGTTCCAGAAGAAAAAATCAGAGATGTACTATAGCAAGACCAAAAAAGGTCTCGGATATGCTTTACCTCCGGTATTATCCCCAGCAGTCTCCGAATCCGATAGTGAGGAGCGCTCTAACTCTTCTTATTCCAGATCATGGGATTCTGACACCAGCATCGGTCAAGTTCATCGATTGATCGTATCGTCTAACATGGTCTCCGTTGAACTTCCAGAAGGCTATGACGAGGATATTGAAGAAAACCCCAAAACAGATCCTTGGGTTCAACGAATGGATACCCAATGGGAACTCCGATTCGAACAAAGGGAACCTCCTATCGAAGATTAATTAGTTCAAATTGATGTAGGAGAAAGTGGGTCACCACGTCCAATATTCATCAGCAAGAACCTTCCAGAGGCAGATAAGCAAAAATTAATTCTTCTTATTCAAGAATACATTGATGTCTTTGCCTGGAGCTATGAAGACATGCCAGGTCTAGATCCCAAAGTTGTTACTCACAAATTGAATATCCTGCCTAACGCAAAACCAGTCAAACAGCAACAACGGCGCTTCAAGCCAAAATGATGGACGCAATCGACGATGAAGTTAAGAAGCTTATTGCTTGTGGCTTTATCCGAGAAGAACAACATCCAGATTGGGTAGCCAATGTCGTCCCAGTTCTAAAGAAAACCAGAAAAGTTCATGTTTGCATTGACTTTCGAGATCTTAATGAAGCCTGTCCAAAAGATGAATTTCCTCTCCCTATCACGGACGTCATGATTGACAACACCTGTGGGTTCGAGCGAATATCTTTCATGGACGGATTCTCCGGATATAATCAGATTCGGATGAATCCTGAAGATGAAAAATATACTTCTTTCCGCACTCCTCGCGGAGTCTACTGCTACACCGTAATGCCATTTGGTCTCAAGAACGCTGGTGCAACTTACCAACGAGCCATGAGTACTACCTTTCGAGATCATCTTCGCAAGACTGTCGAATGCTACGTCGACGATATTGCTGTCAAAAGTCGTCTAAAGGAAGATCACATCCAAGACTTGAGAACTATCTTCAATCTAATACGCCAACATCAACTCAAAATGAATCCCATCAAGTCATTCTTGGGTGTCTCTAGTGGAAAATTTCTCGCATTCGTCATTACCTCTAAGGGTATACACGTGGATCCCGAGAAGATCAAAGCCATTCAAGAGATGCGTCCTCCACGCAACCTAAAAGAGCTACGAGGATTCCAAGGTCGACTTGCGTACATCAGGAGATTCATTTCGAATCTGTCTGGACGCTGCAGACCATTTACTCAGCTAATGAAGAAGGATGTATCTTTTATTTGGACCGAAGAATTTCAACGAGCATTTGACGATATAAAACGATATCTCATGAACCCGCCAGTCTTGGTACCACCGATCTCAGGCATACCATTCTTAATGTATGTCCACGCTATGGATCATTCATTGGGTGCTTTACTTGCCCAAAAGAACAAAGAAGGTCACGAACAGGCCATCTACTACCTCAGTCGTACTATGATTGGTGCTGAACACCGTTATAGTCCGGTCGAAAAAGAATGCCTAGCTCTTATGTTTGCTGTTCAAAAGACGAGGCATTACATCATTGGCCAAACTATTCATGTCATATCCCGAGTTAATCCTCTTCGGGTACTGATGAAGAAGCCTAGCATACTCAATTCTCGGCTGGCTACATAGGCTATTCTGCTAGCCCAATATGACATGGTATATGTTCCACAAAAGTCTGTTAAAGGTCAAGTACTGGCAGATTTCTTAGCTGCTCATCCTGTACCAGAGATATCCAAACTTTATGACGAAATTCCAGACAAGACATTAGAATCAAATATGATCTCTGAAGAATTTCCTACTTGGCGTCTATTCTTTGATGGTGCATCCAGGATCGGACCCAATGGTGCTATTGTCGCAGGAGTTGGAGTTGTCCTCGTTTCTCCAGACGGGTCAACTATTCAAAGAGCCTATTCCTTAGACGAACCTTTCTCCAATAATGTAGCAGAATACAATGCTCTACTCATTGGCCTTAAGTTAGCTAAACAACTGGACGTCGAATATCTTGAAGTCTATGGTGACTCCAAGCTGGTTGTTAACCAGGTTAGAGGAACCTATAAAGTTTGCCATCAAGATCTAGTACCTTACTATGAAACAGCAATCAACATGGCTACATCATTTAAAGCCTTCTTCATCGAATACGTCCGACGAGCTTACAATACTGAAGCCGATGCTTTGGCTAATCTTGCAGCAGTCTTAGCCATCCCTATCAAAAGACAGCAGGTGGTGGTTGTCTCTAATCGGGAGTTGTTCTGCATAAAAAACAATCGTAATATTGAATTCAGTAATCTTACTGAAGCCAATGTTATCAATAAAGATTGAAGAGCTCCTTTCATCGACTTCGTAGTTCATGACTTACTTCTTGAAGATCCTAAGGAAGCTACGAGTATTCGTCGGCGGTCTCTGCGATTCTACTACAATCAAACCACCAAAACTCTTTACCGGCAGACTTATGACGGTCTACTCTTGCGCTGTCTTGCTGGTGATAAAACGAAGCAAGTATTGCGTGAAGCTTACGACGGTGTCTACGGAGCACATCAACCCGATCCTAATCTACAAGACCGTATTCGATGCATGGGTTACTACTGGCCCTCTATGGTATCTGATGCCATCGAATATGCAAGGAAACGTCGAGCTTGTCAAATCCATGCAGATTTTATTCATCAACCATCAGAATTCCTTCATCCGATTACTGCTTCCTGGCCTTTTGAAGCCTGGGGCATGGATATTATAGGTCCCATCAATCCTCTTTCTTCTAGAGGACATCGGTTCATACTAGCAATAACCGACTACTTCTCCAAATGGGCTGAAGCTATACCCTTGGCTGAAGTCAAGACCAGCAGCGTCATCAACTTTGTCAAACACCATGTCTTCTATAGATTTGGTATACCTCGACGAATCATTCACGACAACGAACCTCAGTTCATCAGTCAAAAGTTTACAAGGTTCTGTGACGATCATCGGATTGACAATGTCGCTTCGACAGCTTACAATCATGGTGCTAATGGCTTGGCTGAAGCTTTCAACAAGACTATCATCAAGCTCCTCAAGAAGTTTGTGTCTACTAACAAACAAAACTGGAGTAAAAAGCTTGGAGAATGTCTATGGGCCTACCGTACTACGGTCCGCAACCCTACAGGATGTACACCTTTCTCTTTGGTGTACGGTTGTGAAGCAGTTCTACCCCTGGAACTTCAAATTCTATCTTTAAGGATTGCCATCGCCAATGAGCTCACTACATAGAACAACGACCTTCTTCGACTCCAAGAATTGGAAGCGCTCGACGAGAAACGGCTATTGGCTCAACAGCATATTAAGTTATACCAAGCCCGCATCTCAAAGACCTTCAATCGCAAAGTTAAGGTCAGAGCCTTTCAGAAAGGAGAGCTCGTTCTAACAGTCAAACGTCCTATGACTATGACTCACATGAGCAAGGGCAAGTTTGACACAAAGTGGGAAGGGCCATATATCATGAACAAAGTCTTCTCAAATGGAGCCTATCAACTCACAGAACTGGATGGTCGAATTGCAATGATGCCCATCAATGGCAAGTTCCCCAAAAGTATTATGTATAAATGTAAAAGACATTGCTCGTAATCATCGGACAAGTTCATAAATAAAATTTAATTTTATTTTATCATGAATGATAGTACATAATATCAAGGAAGGTCACTATCATCCTTCTTAAAATTGGGACGAGGACCACTACCGTCCTTCTCAAAAACATAATCGGCAAAAGAGCTGAGAACATCCTTGCTTGAACCCACCAGGAACTTGCAAGCAGCCATCCTCATGGCCTCTTCTTCTTCTGTCGTCCCTGGTTCAAGAAGGAAGTCCAAGATGTTCCTTGGCGGCTTGGATGCAGATGAACCTTCGCCTGCCTCTGTCTTCTTTGGCTGGACCGGCTCGACTGGACGTTCTTCAGTCCCCGCTTCAACCTTCGGGGCGATCTCAGCCTTCTTGGATGCATCTCCAAATGACATCTTTGTGTTGAAAATTGAAAGTGATTATTACATTTGATTTTTTGTTCTATTTATAGACAGAGATTCGTAAGACAATGAAGCGACACATTCATCTGACGGTTCACCCGTTCATTACATTCATCCGACGGTTCACCCGTTTATCACATTCATCCGACGGTTTGCCCGTTTATTACATTCATCCGACGGTTCGCCCGTTCATTACATTCATCCGACGGTTCATCCGTTCATTATATTCATCCGACGGTTCACCCGTTCATTATTCATCCGACGGTTCACCCGTTCATCACATTCATCCGACGGTTTGCCCGTTCATTACATTCATCCGACGGTTTACCCGTTCGTTTATTCATCCAACGTTTCACCCGTTCATCCATTCATCTGACGGTTCGCCCGTTCATTTCATCTATCTGACGGTTCATCCGTTCATTACATTCATTTGACGGTCCATCCGTTCATTCTGACAATTCATTTCGTTCACACATTTTGACGATTCATCCATTTCATTCATATCAGCAACTTGTTATCTTTGATTAAGTTGTCTACTGAAATAATGATATTCAATAAATTATATTCTGCCATGTCCACATTAACTCTGAGCAGATATAATGAATATAATTATTTTCTAAAAATCAAAAAATATATCATGTCTTGCACCTCTGAATATATTTTCTATCGCTATTATTTATATCTGAATAAGATATGCAATAAATAATAGAGCCACAAAGAAAATGTCTTTTTATTGATCAAAATTAAAAGACATTACAAAATTACATGTCACAAAAATGGAAGATACAAAAAGTCTTTCTATTCCACTGGCGGGGTCATCAAGCTAGTCATATGCTGCTTTAAGGTTTGCAGTCGCTCCTCACGAGAGTCCATCACTCGCCTCCTAGCTTCCTCCATACCATAATTTTCAACAAAAGTCGGTAGGGTTACTAGTCGACGAGAGATGTCAGCTTGATGAGTCGTGACATTTTCATCTCTTTCCTGGGTCAGGACGTCCAGTTGTTGAACTGTAGCTTGATGTTGTGTGACCTCATCTTCCAGAGCAAGCTGAACAAGTCTCAACTCTTCTTGAAGACGGGCAGATTCTGCTTTTAGCTCAGCAACTTTCTTCTCATTCTTCTCGGCAGCAGATGCTATTGTCTCTACCTGAGAGTTATACTCTGAAGACTTAGTAGGGAAAGTGTCCAAGATAATCTGGAACTCAACTTTCACGACTGCAGCCTCCTGAGACATCCTCTCAAACTCGGCCTGTACCAAGGATTCCATCTCCCCACGATTCAGATCTTTGTAGATCTTAACCGATTCCTCTAGCTCATCCAAGATGTGTTCAAGGTAAGCAGCTTGCGCTTCATCACCTTGACTACGGATGGCAGCTATCAGATAGGAGGTTGGACCCTAACAGTTATGAAACCAACCTCTTCTTTATCCATTACCCTCTCTACTAAGGGTCCTAGTGAATTGAAGAAAAGGTTGGTGAAGGAACCGCTTATGAATTTGTTAGTGGTAATAGCACCAGGAGTAGCAGCTACTCCCATGGACGTCGAAGCAGCAGGTGCCTGTGCAGATGGACGTTCAGCTTCTTGCATGTGAGTGGAGGTCTCTTTCGATAATGGAGCCATGGTAGAGCTAGTCGCCCCCCCAGGTGTTCCTCTGTAAAATCAGACAAACACCATCAGTTGGCTGTCATTAACAACTATCGAGAAGGATTAAAAGTAAGAGCAATCTTACCATTGCTGGGTCCAGGGATAAGTTTGTCCTCTGCTGATACGAGTTGCAACCTCGCAGAAGTAGCTTCAGACATTACTGCCTGGCTATTACCTGCTTCGGAGCCGCCCGAAAAATGTCTGCTACCGCTGGCTATCTCTTTTATTGGCACTATGTCAGTGCATGTTGGAGGAATTGAAGAAGATTCAATTTCTGCATGGATAAAATTTAAATATCAGCCATTTAATCTATGAAAAGAAGATTGATCATATCATTCAATACCTTTAGGATTAGCCATAGTAATTTCCTCAGGTACTACTTCTTCACCCACATTCTTTTCTGGAGATACATGCACATCAACATCCTCTTCTGGATTCAATGTGTCATCAACAGCTTCTGGGGATATATGGATATCAACGTCCTCCTCTGGATTTAGTGTATCATCAATAGCCTCTGCTGATAAAACTTCATCACTTGTGCTCTCCTCTCGTGCTCCACTATCAGTTGTTGCGATCGGATCCACATCATCATGGAGGCCGAAGTCACAGTCGTTCAGAGCATCGATCATTAATTGATCCTCTTCATCATGAAGTGTTTTCGGTGTAGCTGGAAGCTGGGTAGTCTCTACTGCAAGTGTAGGAGATCGTAACATTTTATCCTCTTTCTCCATGACCAACTCTCTAGTTTCTACAACATCATCCCTCCTCTCTAGACTGAAAGCTTCAGGCTTAGGGACAGGTGTAGGGGACGACATTGTGATTCCAACAACAGCACTAGCCACGACCGATGACATAGGTCAGGACTGGCCACTTTTCTTCTGACAACTATCTTCTTTCTACGCAGAGGTCTCTCTGGACTCTCTACATCTATAACATTTACCTGTCTTTGAATAGAGGTCGGGGTTGTCGCCTCTTCTCTTTGAATTGACTCGGCCTGCTGTCGAGATTGTGATCGGGTCGTGACCCTTTCCGATGATTCCAAGACAAGCTTTTTCTTCGCAACTGGAGAAGAAGGTTCTTCTATCCTTCTCTTCCTCTCCTTGGCTGGAGATTTGACAACCTTTAAGGAGATGCGCAATGGCTTGTTGACTTCTTCAGGGAAGTTGGCTTCCCTAGAAGCTTCCAACGGTGCATCGGCCGGTTCACGCTCTTCATCGTTGCTAGGAGCCGACACAACAGTTGCTTCCTTCTTTAATCTGGCCGCTGTCACAAAGCTGTCTGCGAGACTGAAGTTCTCGGCAAAGGTATTCGCGGATGTATAGAAAAGTGAATATGTATACAGCATCCGAGGACCGTGGTCGCTCTTTATCGACATCGAAAATGTTGTTCTAGTGTCTCGAGCATTATAGTAAGCCCAAGCCCGGGCTCCGTCAATCAGATAACCTTTTTCTTGTAGGCACGTGATGGCGTTGCCTACATGAAACTGGTCGTAGCTGAATTGACGGGCAAAGCGGCTGGGAAGATAGGGTTCCAAATAATATTCATCTTCAAATCTGTAGACCAGGTGTGACGGCCTGATTGTCCTCAGCCAGTCAAAAACTGCATGACCCAAAGGCTGCCTCCCCAAGTCGACCAGATTTGAAGCCATGTGCTCGTAGCCAGCCGGAGGGGGAACACAATAGAAGTTCCATCATTTCTCGAGATTCAGAGCACGTCTACAATCTCTCAAACTAGTGTATATCCATTTACTTCTGGAGAATCTCCTCAAGAAGCTGCCACTTACCGCTCCCATATCGAGATTCATCAGAGCAGGATAGTACAGAAGCAGCCATCCGAATAAGTATGTATATGGCAGCTCTAGCCGCAAAAAGCTACCTTTCTCGCCTTTCCCTTTGAGCATCGAATTTACAAACAGGCAGAGGCCAGCGTTCACTCGGCAAGTCATTGCTGACAAGAGATCCATCCGATAGCCAAAGACTAAACGGACGGCAGCAAACAGCACGCCTCGATGGAAGCGATCGACGACGCTCGCTCCAGGGATGACGAATCGTCGGAGCCAGTAGGTTAGGAAACCCGCCAGCTGGGCTTCCTTTGACATGGGCCTATAGCCCATCCTCATAAAACTTTCAATAGTATCTCCTGTCTTGAAAGGAGGATATTGAAGTTCATCATCGATCTTGATATCTAGCTCTTTATTCTCCTTCATCAACCCAATCACCTCACTGCTGCTGAGTGGTTTGAAGAAGTTGTGTTTACCATTGTCGTGTTCTTTAGTTTTCTTCTCCATAATGTGGTTAAGGAAGAGATATGGTAACCATTTCGTCGAGTAGCAGGTGCCTGATGAACCGCTCTTGTAATACAAGGAATAAATTTTGTAGTGGCACAAGAGCTCCTCGAAGACGGCCACCATATCAGCGTTCTCTTGACGAAGTTTGTCCAACTCGTCATCGGTGGGGAGAAATTCCTCATAAGGGATATTCTCCATTGGTAGACTCGAGATGTACTTCATCTCGTAAAGAGCCAGTCCGATCTCCCCACAGGGCGTCATAAAAGTCCCTGTTATGAAGTTGTACCTTTCTACCAAAGCAAGGAATAGGTGAGGATTGGGTTGAAAGCCGTAAACGGTAGAATATATCGGCTGGTACAGCTCAATCTCCTTGAGCTTCTCTTCGAATTGAGCCAATATCCAATTGGCTATACAATTCCATCTCTTGTTATCCGGATTAACAAGACCTGTCAATCGGATGTCTTGATCAGGATATCTTCCTTCAACCTTTACAAACTCGTTTACGAATATCGGCGTCCTGACCGGCAGCAGCAGGGAGGAGTTCTCTAGTGGGATGCACCCTGGTTTCAATCCTCTGAGCAAGGAGCTGTGATGCTCCGAGGAACTATAAAACATGTCCTTGTTATTTGGTCCTTTCTTTACACAAATGTTCCCTGTTCTGGCTTGTTGAAGAGGAGTTATATCCCAGTCCATTCTCCTGGGATAGCTCGCAAAGGCATAGCGAAATAGGGGAAGACACCTGGAAATTTCTGGTAACAGTATCCTTTTCTCGCCTCTCTGAAAGAGTCTTTGTTCAACTCGAGGTCTCGACTAAGAACTCTTATCAAGAGCCTCACCAAATAGAAACAGAGGCTTCTTATGAGTAATGGCGTCAGCAGTTTGCAAAGGCTGCCCGTTCATCAGACTCAGCAATGTTTTATTGTCTTGTGCTGTTATGATGGCCTGTCGAGACGATGGCAGGGCATACTGAGGAAATTTTACATGGGAAAGATCCTCTTTAAATTCAGGCTCAGCCAAAGTCCCTGCAAAGATCTCATATTATGGCTCTTTCCTGAGATTAACTGCATCAAACAAAGAGACAAAATTCAGTACATACAAAGTCAAAGAGTCTGTTTAAAAATTAGCAAATTGCGCAAGTGTCAGATTGCATTATGTGCATAGCATCAGATTGTACTAATGTAACCTACATGCACAAAATATCCAGTTGCGCCAACTCATCTACTTGCGCAAGTCATCAGATTGCGCTTACTCACTTGCACAAGGCATCAGTTTGCGCTGGACAGACTTGCGCAAATCGATAGATTATGCTGAACATTTGCCAGCACTTTCTAACCGATTGCGCAAGAATATAGTTTTCATAAAAATGAAAACTATTGTATTTGTGCAACCAAAACCCTAAACAGGGTGGCGCAATACCATCAAATCTCTAAAAAGAGAGAGGTATGAAGGTTCGACAATGTCAAAGAACCCTAAAAAGGGTTTTTGATCGAGTTCATCATTTACCTTGAAGTACGGGATGGCTAACTTCATGTCGAGAAACTCGGGGCGCAACCCGAGTCGAAGACTTAGTGGGGGCTTTGCCCTTCTCGGCGGCTGAACGTTTCGGAGCCATTGATGTCGACGGAGAGGAAGGAGAAGTGGTCGGAGTTGGCACAAAAGCTTTTTCTCTTGAATAGTTACAAACAAGTAAAGAATGAAAGAAAGAAGAAAGGAAACTATTTAAAGTTTTTCTAAAGTAACAGTCACCTCAGATTGCGCCGAGAAATTAGGAGCTGATTCCTCCAAACGCGCAGTCAAGGCATCACTTGCACAACTTGATTTTAAGTTCGAAATTTAAAGTATTTCGAAACTTTGAATATTTTCAAATTTCAAAAACTTTGAAGGGGGTCTTGTAGGTCCTAAAAATCAAGTTACACCCATAAAAAAAGTAATGAAAATCAAATTGTGCACTCTTCAAATGAATTGTGCAGGAAACAGATTACGCAACAACTCAACTGCGCAAGCTGAACTACGCATACATCTAAGCGCGCTAGCTGACGTAGCCGCATCATCATTATCTGACAGAAAATCAGATCTTCTGACAGTTGACAGCCCGAAGAATTAGGAAACTGTTCGTTTCTCGTGCAGCACAGCGCTCGAGGACAGCTGTACAGCCAGCGCAAGCTACCAACCCAATCGAAGCGCAGTCTGCCATGTTCCTTACAGCGCAGTTCAATCTCAGCGCATTCTGATGCCAGCGCAATTTAAGTGGCACAATCCATCAAGATAACTGACAATGTACATGTGACTTATATTCCATCAATTGCTCACCACGTGGCAACCGTCTGTACACGACCAAGCGTATTTCAATCAAACAATGTCACGCGTCTCATACAGTTGGTCCACGATCGAGTAACTGCCAGCGCAGTTCGCTGCTTGTGCAGTCCAATGTCTGTACAATCCATTCGGCGCAATCCAGAATAACTAAAAATTAGTTATTTCCAAAACTCTATAAATAGAGTTTCAAGTCCTTCATTACCACATCAGAGAGAGAATCAGAAAATCAGAATCAACATCAGATCATCACCAGAGATCAGGAGTTCTTGCCAAAGTGCTGCTGTATTCTTCAGAGGCTACCGTCTTCAAAGTTCACATCGTCCAAGGGATAAAGCGATCGTCTTCAGATCAGATTCCTATAGTCGTACTTTCCCAGAATTTTATTGAAATCTTCGTACAAAGTTTGTGAAATAAAGAAAACTTTTGTTTTTACAAACAACCCCAAGCTATAGCAGCAAGCACTTGGACCCATTAATAGCAACCACAGTAGCAACATTATAGGGGCCGACCCCTTTTTCCTTTCTCCTCCTCTTACATACATATACATGTATATATATGTTTAAATATGAACCCTAATAAATCTCCTTCCTTCTCTCACCTTCCTCCTAACTCCTCTCACCTCTGTCCCCATACCCCCTTGGCTGCCCCGTTTGTCGTAGTCAGCGCCATCCGCAACGCCAGCAGCGGCAATCAACAACAACAAGAACAAAGTTTAGCGTCGAGGTACCCGACTTCTCCAAGTAATTTCTCTTCCAATTCTTATCCGTTTTTAGATTCATAAATTTGTGTAGAAATCCTACATGACCCTCTTCGAGATCCCTCAGGTGGATTTCGACATGGCCATCCAACTTGCTAGAAAAATTGAGACGATGTTGGAGAAAAACCACTTTTCTGAAATATTAAAAACTGTTTTAAAACACCAACTTCTTGGCCACTTTTCTTTCTGTGCAATAGAATTTTGTAGAAACTAATTAAAGACAGTCAAAGACAACATAACCAAGATTGTAACGCACCTTCTGGATTCACTTTTCATCTAGTGTGTAAAAAGTTACATGTTGTTAAAGTTTTACAAAAAATTGTAAATTCTCTTTTCAAAAAGTGGAAAAATACCCGATACGGCATGCGCCCCGACAAACCGGGCGACATGGTCGCACACTATACGCATCAAAAGGCGCGTATGGATGTTGTCGACGTGTGGGAACTGACGAAACTCGATTTTGTTTCATGTGCGCGACGAAATCAGTACGTATCCGTCGAGATACCCCTTATCGACCCTTTGCAAATTAAGTCACAACTTTGTGGACACTCATCATATCACGATGAAACTTGTGCCAATGGACTCGAAATATTTTTCTGGTCCTGTGAGCCAAGTTTGGTCCGATACTTAGACCGTTGATCAGGACGCTATTTTGGCGGGCCCACAATCCCACTCAACGGGCGATTTTGTGCACAGTCCACCGAAATCTAAAATTGGATATACCGTTGGGTTTATCTCATCAAAACAAATCCGTAGACATGTAGTTTGACGACTTTAGAGACCATAGGTTCTGGTGCGCATTTTGGTACAAAGCGGGTCCAATGGCGGACATCGTTTTAACCCGAAATTATGATTTTGCCCATGTTCCAGAATTTAACTTTTAGACAGGCATTTTCTAGGCATATCTTTTATTCCAAACTCGTTCGTGATATTTGTTGCAGCATCCGGAGTCATCTGCGGGATTTGGATTTTCTTGCTTCGTTTATTTGTTTGTTCGAGCTGCTAGATTATTCTCTTTTGCACATAACCTCAGGCAAGATACCTTACCATTATACTATTTATATTCAGTTTGCATTTTATTACATATTATTGTTCATTTATTTCCAGTTCTTGCCATTCTTGATTTACTATCTGCTCAGTGATATTAGATATACTTTGTTATTATCCTTTGATTGCATGTGGACTTAGAGTTAAGAGACTACCGTTTGTAGTGTATTGTATATACCTTGACACAGTTGTACCACGAGGATATGTGAGATGAGTTACATGTAGAGGTTCTTGCGTGTGGGCTGATCCCCCATGCGTATGCGTTAGGGCTAGTACTACAAATAGAGGCATGTTAGGAGACTTAGCAGTTAGTAGAGGTATATGAGTCATGGATGTGACTCTGTTAGGCATTGGGTGGGAAGAACAGTTCCTTAACGTATAGGCCAAGTATGCACTTCCCTATTACCGGTTATCTCCGCGGGAGATACGGTCCTGGATCCTGATACCTGATTTACTGCTGGCCTCTGACATTCGATGAATGTTATGCTTTGAGGTCCCTGGTATCCTAATGGGACCATACCTGAGATTACTGCTACTGAACCAGAGTACCCATGCGTTGAAGGTTTGTTCTTATTACATAAACACATTAGAATGGTCAGGTAACCCTCGTTAAATGTCATATCACCCCGTCGTATTAGTAGCTTGAGACAATGTCTCATCGCGGCATAGTGTGCTACCCCTTGTCCTTGTTTGGTTGTAGGGGAAGTCCACTATTTCGATGATGAGGTATTGGATCTTGTTACGAGTGGGACTATTTACTTGTGATTTATGACATGGTATATATATATTTAGTTATGTGGCATGTTCTTTATGTATCTTGTTACGTCCCTCTGAGGACCTGGTTATCTCTCCAGGTGTGTGCTTCTGTGATATTGCAGGTGTTCTAGCCGAGGCTATGATCTTCTCCATCCTTTCGAAGATGATCGCACTTGGCTCGTCTTGTTATTTTCTCTGTTCATTCTTGTATATTTTTTTCTTTTGAGATAGTTGGTAGTAGATTTGTCTCCGTCCAACTACATGTATAAATAACAAATTTCATAGTTGATTTATATTATTATTCTCTTATTTGTGGATGAGATTAGATTACTCTTGGTTTACTGCATTTTACAGCTTATGTATTCATACGAGGTTTCCATATATTGGAGTATACTTTGTATGTATACGGTTGGCATGTCGATGTACCTAGTCCTACGTATTTTGGGACTGGAGCGTGTCACTACATAATAGGTATAGGGACCTATTTTAAATAGTTCGGTTTTATAGTCCAAATATGGTAGTATGTATGGATGGATTTTACTAGGTCTTAATGGGTTCCCTGATTGGACATCAATCGTTGGTTGGATGAACCTTAGATTTCAATCTATATTGACTGGACAAGATCCCAATGATAAAACTATTTCTACTAGATTAGGGTAACCTAGAATAGGTTTCAACCCAAGTGGTTGAGCTAGTTGCCAGTCAGGTTGGTTAGCAAGGTCCCTAAAGCCCAAAAATGCGTCTTCGGTGACTTTTATTTTTAAGTAGCACATGAGGCCTCAATTAGGTGGCACACTAGTAGCATGTGCGTAGTGGACTTCGAGTAGATCACAACCATATATTGGGTCGAATGAATTGAGTCAAGGTTGGAGCTCTAGTGGAAGTCGGGAAATATACCGGTATTATGGTGAGGGTTATAGCTAGTCCTTTTGACCTGAAATTCGTACCACAAAAATAGAATACAAGGGACGGGTTTGAGTGGGACATGATATACCTAGATAAAGGTGGACTCGTCTAGATCTTGCATATAAAATTTGTTGGAAGGTAACAGCTGGTCCCGTGCTCCGAATATTAATGACATGGCCGGGGACACAAAATGATCTAAATGGAAAGTGAGAGTCCATGGGCCACTAATTATCATTCTAATAGAAATTATTCTAATCAATCGGTAATCCTCGTATATCCCAAAATTTTAGAAGGCTTACAGTCTACTCATTTTAGAAGCTAGGATATGGTTTTAGGAATAATCAGGTGAAAAGAATTCCAAAGTCCGGATATTGTACCTCGACTCTTGTTAATAAAGAATAAGGCACGACGTAACGGGATACGGTAGATATAAGTCAAGTCAATGATCGTTCCTCAATTAATGGAAAACGAGTGTGTACAATGACACATGGTCGATGAAATAGAATGATCTACTCGTCCATAGTATATAAGAGTTATTGACGGGGTAACCAAGTCTAAGGCACATCATATGTAAAGATTTCTAACAATTGAGTCGCAAATTTCTATTTGTGTCAAGCCTGCCAGACTATTGTCACAAGGGTTATAGTAGTAGGGGTTGTAGTGATCATGTATTACTGTTGATAACTGGTAAATCATAATATGACAGGGTATTTAAGCTATGGTATTGGCTAAGCTAGTGACTGTGGTGTTCCAATACTAGTTAGGTCTTAATAATAAAATTTACATAACTAGGGTAATATTTATTGAAAACCAATCTCGGGATGGGTGTCTACCATAGTCATGGTAAATGATTGTCCTTACTTTTGTCTAGTCATCTCATGTCTAAATTGTGGGCTTTGGTCGAGGAAAGGTTGGGTTAAGGCTTAAGGGTTGCTAGTTAAAGCAAGCTTCAAGCAAATAATTAGAGATCCACAACAATTGGTTTCTTGAGAATAGATAGTCTCATAGGTTGGCATTTTGACTAAGATTAAAACACTAATCATTCTCAAATTCAGGTGGCTAGAAGGTCCCAATAGTAGTTTTAGGGTCGAGAGAAAAATGAGTAACTCATGGCAAGGTCCTAGTCACATGGTTGGCCGATGGTAGCTACACTTGTGTATACAACTATCATAGCAATGGGGGATACTCTGTATCTATCTACCAATTACGAGCTTTCGTCTTTCCAAATCAGTGAAAGACAAAAACAATAAAGAATTCAAAAAAGATGTCACTGAATACAATTACGTGATTCAAAAGCGAATGTATAATTCAAGAGGAATTGTCAATGCAGTCGCGAACGAGATCCTAGATACCTCGATATCTCAATCCACGTGGGATGATCAAAAAGAGAGCGAACCGAGTGCACTAAGGTTGATCAGACCGTAATACATCAATTCTGATTAGACAATATGTTAGTAGGCATCCCCAATAAACATATGTCTTGAATCAAGCTCGATAAAAGAGTAAGCTTGCAAAACTAGGCTGTAATAGCAACATTGGTCAAGATAGTCAAAATACAAGTATGCGAGATTTTTGACAGGAGGCACAAGTAGTTCAAGTTTTATGAGAATCAAAACCTTACCTGGTGTTATTGCTTATACAGTCGTCCTACTATCTTCTTATCCATAAGGCCTTGGTCGACTAATGGGTTATGGACCTCTAAATTCTATATTCTAGGTAAACCTATTAGTGTCAGTCAATTACCTTGTTAAATAAATCACAAGGACCACGAAATGCTAGGTTGGGAGACATGCTACCCAACTTATAGAACTTTCACTAGTATTGGCTTTGGATCTTATGGAATATACAGGACATTTTCCTAACCTATATAGTATCCCAAACTTGTAATCATGTCTGAAGTCATTTTACCGAGAATTATGCCTCGCACGTATACTCTGGCTGTGGTAAACCCTTGGTTTTGTGATTCAAATGTGATATGCTATTCGATACTCTACCTTATATTTGTACAAGGTCTAAAGAGGTCAACAAAGACATAGTTTTAGCAACGTTCCATAACCTACGATTCCTTGAAATAATTTCAACTCTATGGGTCGTGCCTGGCCAGTGCGCTGCTGTCGCAGTCGTTAAATTACTCCAACTATATTCCTAAGAACTTCAAGGAGCTGCTAGAGATTCAAACTAGTTGACTATGATAGAAAGCGTAAACATCTGCCTATAAGTCTCAATCCTTAAAGTAAAAGATTGATCGAGAAGGAAATAATTGAAGACATGGGAAGTAAGAACATCCTAATCTTTATCTCATATATATTTTAAATGGTTGAGGGGAAAACTTTGAATCAATCTACCTCGAGATTCGTATATGAATAACAGAATCAGGAATTATAAACTAATTCCTTACGGCAAAATTGGATTTTAAATAGGCAATTCTAACTTATGGTATAAGGATTATATCTATAGGGCAAAGGAAAATTGAACCGTTTATCAAGATTAGAGCCTTAATTCTAGAAAAGTCTAACTTACCAAGTGAATAGTATATTCACATTGGATCGTATCGTCATATCAAAAGTAATAGAGATCTGGCAAGCTATCAAAATTTAATAATTTTTTATCTAAATTACATGGCCTATCTGACAACCTTAACTACCCAACGGTCAATTTGGACAAGGGTCTCCTAGTCCTAGTCATTCTCGTAAATCAATTTAACTCTAAGTTGTGAATGAGCATTTTTTGGTCGCAGGCTCGCAATAGTACGACTAACTTAAGTACCATCACGAATTCACAATCTTTTGCAAAAATTGACCTGCATGGGCCACCACAAAAACTTGTCATGACCAGCACCCGCTTTTTCGGTTACGACACGTGTCCAAGCCAGCCTATGCCACAGAGTCGACGGTAGAACGCTGTCACGGCCAAGATGCTCAAAATCACAAAATAACTTTATTGCTCATTCATATTTCTAAATTTATTTACAACATTTATGTTTGAAAGAAAATACAAATTTCTTACACATATTTGTAATAGCTACAACATCTATCTAAAGTTTAAGTTTTGGCCTGCAAGTACACCCGTATCTTCTAATGCTAAGAGAAGCCACAGCTAACCTAAAAAATATTGGTTTCCAGTCAGGAATGGAACAAGCACACAAACCGACGACAAATAAAAAACACAATAAAATTCACAAGACATGAAAATAACATATATGAAATAAAAACTAGAAAGTAACTGATGTCATGGCAAGCAGTGAAGAAAATAAGGAAACAACTAAAAGACAACTATCTATGAAATATCAGTTTCGACATGTGAACGGCTAGGGTAAATTCGGCACCCTGTACGTGTCCTGTATAGCTGCTATTCTCCGCAAAAGACACGGAGGATAGTTCTGGGTAGTCCATATGTCTACTAAGATATTTTTTCTTCCGACTAGTACTCATGGACTCGAACAAGTCACGAAACACGAAGACATGATAATCACGAAATATAGTAAATAGAGTTCCATGATACTAATTTCCATGTGACGAGCGTGTCAACAAGCAAGATAGCATATGTATAAACATGAAATGGAATGATTGTATAAATCGAAAAGCAATTATAAAGTGTACTTACCTGAGGTCCTTTGCTGGTGAAATCGATTATACAACCACTCAGATGAGTCGCTAAAAATAAACACATGTAAAAGTCTCCGGATACCGAAATAGACATTACCAATGCTTTTAGAATAGTCAAATTAGCTAGGATTGCCTAAGTCCAATTCTGGACATAGGGGCAAAATGGTAATTTCGGGCTAAAATGATGTCCGTCGTTGGACCCGTTTTGCATTAAAAAGTGTGCCAAAGTCTATGGTCTCTAAAATTTTCAAACTATAAGTCAACAGGTCTGGTTTTCCTATACGAACCCAACCGTATGTCCAAAGTTGGACTCCGGTGGGCCGTGCATGAAATCGCCCGTTGAGTTAGATCGTGGGGCCCGCGGAACGATGATCCGATCAACTGTCTCAGAATTGGACCAAAATTGGCATATAGGACCAAAAAATGATACGGTCCTGTTGGCGCAAGTTTCGTCTCGATTTGACGAACGTTCACAGAGTAATTGAGAAATTTGCACAGAGGCCGATACGGTGAATTTCGACGGATATGTATCAAATTCGTCGCACACACACAACCAATTTGAATTCCGTCAAAGCCCACACGTCTAAGCCATTACGCACCTTTCGATGCTTTTGGTTTGCGACCACGTCGTCCGGATTAGCAGGATGCACGTCGTATCGAAGGGTTTTCATGTTTTCAAAACAGGTTTTTCTGAATATTGGGAAACCGATTTGTCGGCACACAGTTATCAAAATTGATTTCTATAAAAAGGGTTCTCTAGCCCTATATATTGTCAATATTTGCCTTCAAATAGATTTTTGAGATCATGCATGGTTTGGAAGATAATTAAGTACAAAGTAGGCTAGTTCGACTATTGTCAGTCCTGTTTTTGGGACAAGTTTTCATCGAGCTTGGGTTCGATTTTTCGGGCAACCTAGCGCATGAAAATTAAATCTATTTGAAGGGGTTCTAAGAGGTATATGTTGGCTATGTACCGGTGCAAGTGGTTCAAGAAACGGTGAAGCGGGGTGGCGGGGAACCTGCCACGAAGTTGGCCCCGTGGTTGCGCCACTGCTGTCGTTCCCAGTGGCTTCCTGCCACTGCTGTAGCCGTTTTTTGGCCGGCGGATGGCCGGCCTGTGGCGCTTTGGGCACGCGCGACCACGCCGCCAGGGGTTGGGGAGCTCGGCGCTAGGGTTTCAGATTAGGGTTTGGGGTTTTTGAGAAGTTTAACTTCTCCCTCTCCTTCTCGATATATAAGCAGGGTCGGTTTTCCGCTCGGGTTCGAGTATTGGGGGGGGGGGGGGAGTTGGATATTATGCGCTGGGCTGGCTTAGTTGTGTTGGGATTTCCTTATTTTATTTTTTATTTTTTTATTTTTTTTCTTTTTCTATATATATATATATATATATATATATATATATATATATATATATAATACTCTCCATAAAATCTAAATAAAACCTCAATATTATCTATTCCTAGTGTAGGGCCTATTTATATAAATATAAATATATATATTATAACATTTATTTGACAAAAATAATATAACCAATAATAATAAAATAATATTATATAATAATAACCTCAACAATATTGATAATAATAAAAAAATAATAAAGAAATTCAATAAACCAATAATGGTGTATATACCATTATGTATAGTCTAATAATCCCAAAATGTATAAGGACCTATTTTATACAAATATCATTTAATATCAACTAATAATGATATTTATAACATTTAATTAACGAATACTTAGAAAATATTCATTAGATCATTAAAATGAAATACAACACAATCATATCAAAATACACCAACACGAATGTCATTGGGCGTACCGCATGACTACCTGGGCTTGGGTTTGTTTTGGGTCCAATCTGGACTAGTTCGGCACAATCGGGTTCCCTAAAAGTTAATAATATAATTAATAAATAAATAAATCTTCGGTAAGAGTTAAGTCGCAACTTGGCCTGGTTTTCCTAGTTAGGATATCGCTATGGCTCGGCCTAACCTACCAGGGCTAATACACTAGTCAAAGTACGCCATTGCACTATCTGTGCCACGATTTCTAGTCATCTTGTACTTCAAAATTCAATCATGGCAAAAATCATTTACCGTAATAATTAACTAAATAATTATTTATAAAATTCTAAAAATTATCATTTAAATTAAATAAATAAATAAAAATATTTCAAAAAATTTCGGGAAGGGGAGCTACACTCGGTCTCGTCGCCAAGGTTGCCACTCACTAGGCTCGTCTTCGACTACCCCAACCTCGAGGTGCTGTCCCGGGTCGGCGAGCTCGAAGAGATATAGATCCGCTCCCAGAGCCTCAAGAGGCTGAAGCTGGACGTCGTCAGCACGGAGGAGGTAAGAGTATCCTGCCCCGGGCATGATCGTTTCGCCTATGAGGCGACAATGTCGTGAAAGGCTTCAGGGGGCACATGCCTTCCTTGTTCAAGGCCGAGGTTTTCGCCAAAGGGAATGTTGCTCTGGAACCCACAGTCATATGCCAAATCTACAGAGGTCTGCAGAATACAAGTGATGTGTACTCTGAGGTATGTTCCCTTGATTAGACGTGGTATGTTTATTGCAAAATTGGTTTGGGCCGTATCTATCTATATTCGTGCAACATAGTTTTACTACCTCGGGATCGTAGACTATGTTGCATGAATACACTCATGGATACAAATGTGGTCTCGATACAAATATGGGATATGTGCTCATGGACACTAATGTGGTCTCGATACAAATATAGGATACGGGCATTCTCAAACCTATGTTACATGAATATAGATATCAATAAGTAGTCACATGGATACAAATGTGATCTTGATACAAATATGGGATACGGACATTGTAGGTGGAACCTAGCACGTCTTTGTTTCCTCCATATTTTTAATAAGAACCTAGCACGTCTTTGTTTTTAAGAAAGTAACCTTCATAAACCTTGATGTATTTTCTCTTATTTGTTCAAATATTTACTGCCTATTTCCTTCTATGAACTCTTTTTGCTGGGGTTTCTTAATCTTGGTGTCCTATTTATGTAAAGGACTAGATTGTTTTATTGTCAAGCTTGATACTTATGATGTGAGAATTTGGCAAAGTATTATTCATATGGCCCATCGCATTTTGGTTTGCAAACTTAACATGAAAAAAATATGTTCATAGTATTCTGACCAAGTAGGTAACTTAAGAAGCAGGCGATAGAGCTTTTTCAACTTTTTTTAACATTTTTTCTTGTATTTCCTATTTTTAGGTAGACCCTTGATTGATATTATCACAATAGACATATTTCTTAGAAGTAGGCTTGGAATACTTTGATAATGTGTATACGACAAAATTATATTCTCTGATCAGACTCATCAATATGTACTTTGTTTTGATAATACATAGTTGTGGTCATAGAAGCAACACATGAACTGTCTGATACAACCTAATATTTAGAATATTTAATAGCAAGGTTTGAGAATAAAAATGTATATAAATTAATCTATTTGTTTTCATTGTGCAGTCAGTTCAAGAGTATCTTACTTGTGACTGTGGTGAGCAATTACAAAACTGTTTGAATTTTAATTAAGGATTTAGGCAACATTATTATTGATTGATGCATGTAGGATCTGGTGACTGCTTGCATGCATGTTTAAAAATGTTCTCCCCGGTTGCTCTCGTGTTTTGCTATCCACTTTTATATTCTATTCACCCCTTAGTTCCTCAATAGTTCAAGGAAGAGTCATGTGCTTAACTTACCATATCTTCATGAAACCACATTATATTACCAATATGGAAAATGTTGGATGGGAAAGTTACCTAGCTAACATTTGAAATGATAGGCATAAGAGCCTAATAACTTGACTTCATAGATTAAAGTGGAAATTCATTTCTTGTAACCTTGACAATTTCAAATCCCAACTTCTTAACAGTACCGATGGGCCCATTCTTTACCTTAGCATATCCATCTTAGAGAAGCCCTGCTTATATATCTGGCTAAGAAGTTCTCTTCATAATATCTTTAAACTAGGTATTTTATTACGGAAGACCAGTCAGACACATGGGTCCAATTTGAGTTTTGAGTCTAGTTTGGGCCAATTTGAGATAATAAGCTATTAGTTTATTTGTTTGTTTTTCTCGTTCATATAGTTTATTATTTATGGCATGCTTATTTTCTAGTCAACATGAACAACCTCTCATCGCTGTGGTTCTATCTTAGACTAACCAGCTACACACACATACCAGATATGTTTTCTGCTAATCATTTACATATTAGATAAGTAACGAAATGTTATTCTAATACAATTGGCAGTCTTAAGTTTATAGAAAGTATATTAACTATCACACATAAATTATCTCTAATATAAACTTTTATCATAAATTATATTTGTAGAAGCATAAAAAATATAGGGTTTATGCGGATTACAAATTGCCGCATAGGTACTTTGGGCCACAAAGGTCCTCATGAAGGAAAGCCGCATGACTGTTCAAAAGACATATGCGGCCCGTCGACAAACAGCTGTAGAAGGAAGATATCCAAGAGGAGCAGTTCGACTGATAAAGCTGACAAGGCCTGACAAAACATGACAATTCTGATACTTCGACAAGAAAGATAAGACGTGAGACGTCACCCAAAAGCAGGGTTCGTACGCCTCCATGCGGCCAGAAGAGTGTCATCTAAGCCGCATGAACCTTATGCGGCTCAGACTTATGCGGCCCCAAAAGTCTCCAAACTTCATGCAGCCAAGAGCAACTATGATCCAAGCCGCATAAGTCTCATGCGACCCCACATGATTGAAGACTGAAAAAACTATTCGCAACAGGAAACGTGGCAATTTGACCAAGTCCTTAACTACCCAGATTTGCTGCAACAAAATCCCAACAAATCGACAGATGGCAGCCAAAGAGCGGGTCTTCGTGTGCTAATCAGCCACGTGGCCGCAAGCCGTCTATGCAGCTCAAAATATATCTTATTATAAATAGCAGGGTGCCACACCCCTGTAAAAGGCTGGCAACCTTCAAGAGAAAAGTAATTTCTTCACGAGTTAGAGACTGCATCAGATAGTCCACGGAGCAAGGCAGAGTTGATAGCACTTTCCCGAGCCTCCACCGTCACCCCCAGAATCAATACTAAACAATTATACTTAGATTGTCTCCTAGGATTTCTTTCTAGGCTTTCCTTTGTACAAGCGAGTTTGCAATCAATTTCAGTGTTCTGTAATACCTGTCTTTGATTTTTATGGCAAACACGATAGCTACTCTGCTGGGGACATCCTTCTCTTCCAATAAGAAGGTGATGCAATCTGACGCATCCAAGCTCGACTCTACACAGCAGATGCTTGTGGTTCGCTTCAACCAACAAGCCTTCGAAGAATTTCCCTCTGAAGGGAGCGCCAGCCCATCTCAGAAGCAAACTAACCTAAAAAGGACTCGCAAGGCGTCGGTGCACAAAACTGTTGCCCCCGACCAAGTTCTCGAAGAAGCTCCTTCTGCAGCCCAAGACGGTGACCTAAGTTCTCCTGCGACTTTGCTTCCGACCACAGAGGGCCCCACTGTCCCCAAAATAAGCAGAGGAAAATACTACGATGTTGAGTTTTTGGAGGCACAAGGGAACTCCATACGGACGAAGAAGAAGCCGCATAGAGGAGATCGACAATCTGTCCATGCGGCAACCAACTCTGGCCGCAGGCAGATGACTCATGTGGCAGCCAACTCTGGCCAAAGGAAAATGATCAATGCAGCAGCCAATGCTAGCCGCAAGAAGATGGTCCATGCGACGGCCAATCCTGGCCTCAAATAGGACGTCTTATGCGGCCCTGTCAGAAGCTCTGTGTTCGACCGCCTCTCATGCAGGCCCGGCGCCATGTGGCTCACTAAAGATGCGGGACATATCAATCTGGACTCCTTTTACTATGCGCCTTTGGGTGCTAAGTCAAAAATGTCTAGGGCAGTACGGGCCCAACCAGCCCAGTCAACTGTCCAAGTTGCCGACTGTCAGCGGGCCCCGTTAACTGTTACACGGGCTCCTGATGGAAAGTTGTACAGAACCACCCGCGTCTAGTCACCCAGGGCTAATGGACAGGGTCGGTTTTTAAAGTCTTCCTCTGAAGATCCAGTGCAAGTGCTTTTACTAGCCACGGATCAGGGAGCAAACATGATGCCTAAGCACCCGTGCGCTCGGGATTCCCGAGTTCACAAGTTTGGTGCAAAGGTAGAGAGGCTTCCTACTGACTTACGTGACGTGATTACTCACAAACGCAAGACGGCAGCGTCATCATGCGATGAGTCCCTCTCGGGGCGTCGTTGCACCCAAGTCATCATCAACTGCTGCTGCGATAAATCAGCAGCACCTGAAGATCGGCAGTCAGTTTTCCAGCGACTGCAGCAGCCAGCACTTGTCCAAATTCTAGGGGACGAGGAGTTTCCTTTCGTCTCCTGTAATTCAACTCAAAAGGTTCCTCCTAGCAAGGGAGAAAAGAAGATAGGCTCTTCCAGCCTGGCCATCTCGTCCAGTATTGCAAGGAGACCCTCATCTGGGGGGTTCCTATCAACCACAAGGGGTGTCTATTTAGGCACTCGATCCAAAAAGATGCTTCCGGCACCTGAGGGTGCACCTTTGGCCTCCTTGAGAGTAGATGAAGCTGGGGGTAGCAGTCCCCTCAATGTATACGATAACCCGGTGTACCAAGAGCACACACAAGGGGTAGAGATTTTCCAGAACTCTACAACAGAATCAAATTTCCCTGAGGGCCACCACCCTCACCAAAATGATGCGGCTTCCTGTACCAGGGGTAGCACCCCTTCTGAGTCTGACAAAGTTGATATTTCGACATTCCCTGACGATTTCTCTATACAAGGGTACGGCATCGAAAGTACCTCTGCCACAATCCCTTCCACCTCTATCCATGTCAGGACAGTCTTTATGGCTGACGATGATCATGACGTACATTCTGACCGACAACGGCTAGAAGTGCTGGAAGCCATGCTCCTGTCTTTGGTCAAGTCCGTGGACGAGATCAAAGCCGCCTTGCCAGCTCAACCAGCAAGGACGCCCGAGCAAACAAGCTTGGGACCCGCAGTCAACGCAGACTCCAACACGACCGCCCCTTCTTTGGGTGATGATCCCTTAGCACCATCCGTTCCTTCAGCTGCAGATGAAGCCAACGAGGCAAGGAGGGAAGTCCAGACGCTTTCGGGCAATGTTCAATGCCCGGGACTCCTCTCGGGATCTCAGAATACGATAGCCATATCCTGTTGCATAGAGAGATGTGCCTTTTCCACCATGGTACAAGCCGTTCCATATCGATTCTTATGATGGAAAGACCTCTGCTAGTCGGTACATGACTTACTTTGAAGTCACAACCAACCACTTGCCTCATAGTGATGCCATCCTCACGCGACTATTCATCGGAGCATTGGAGGGGATCGCGTTCGACTGGTACCGCAACCTTCCCGACAACTGCATTCACTCTTTTGACGGCTTCAAGGACATGTTCCAATAGAGATTCTACGAAGTGGGACATGATGTAACGATGTCATCTCTCACGGACGTCGTTCAGGGAAAGAGGGAGCTAACGAGGAACTACATCGAGCGGTTCTGCCAAACCGCAATGAGATTGCCCCAAGGAAATCCCTAGAGCTCCTTGATTGAAATCTGCCAGAAGAAGTTGCTCCCCGTAATTAGCCTCTAGATGGGCGACGATCAGTTCAGGGATTGGACAACCTTCATCATAAGTGCCACCAACGCAGAGGCAAAATTAAAGAAGGCTCGGCAGTTGGGATTACACATCCCAGATGGAGAAGATAAGGGCAGACGTCCTGGGTCCACCTCCTGTAACAGCAACAGTGGTGCCACCACTAATCGGGACAACAAGGGCAAACAGGCTATGGTCACTGTTGCGACTCAGAAGCCCGAACATAAACAGGCGGAAGGTCCGTGGCCCAAGGTCAATTACTCATTTGAAGATAGCCATGTCAAACCTATCTTCGATATGCTCTTTCAAGGGGGTAGGATCCAGCTCCCTCCACTAAGACGTGAGCCCCGAGCGACAGAAATGGAAGACCCAAAGTATTGTCACTTCTATCGCTATGTCCATTCTGTCACTCATGATTGCTTCCAATTGAAGCGGTACATTCAGAGTCTTATCGACTCAAAAGCTTTGTCGATATACTTTAAAGAGGTTACCGTGGCGACGAACATGGTATCTATTTAGTTCGGCGACTTTACTCTGACAAGCACTCCAGACGGGGTCATACCTATCCCTCGGGCAATGATGGAGATTACTAATCTTCCATCCGTCATGAGCCAAACATCTGGATTGGTACCTCTCACCACATCGCAATGAAAGATCATGTGGGTGTATCTAGACTTGGTGCCCGAAATTACCCATGGGGTGTCATCCCTTACCAATAAGAAAAAGGGCAGGAAGTCTAGAGCCTGCCACACAATTTCAGCTGAAGAAGCTGCAGATGTGGTTACCCGGTCTGGAGTACAAGTCCAGCCCGCACGGGATAGTCCAGCCGAAGATCCTCAGCCGGCAACGTTGCCTCCCTCTAATATTCTAAGGCCAGCTCAGCCTCCACTGGCGGACAAGTCTAAGACAAAGGAAACCCGTTTTGATAGACCACTCTGCAATGATGCACCTCAGGGACTGGAGAGACCTTACAACTTCGACATATTAGCACAATTGGCTAATACGCCAGCAAAGTTGTCGCCATACAAGCTCCTAAGGCTCTCCAAGGATCTTCGTGTCGCATTAAGCGAAGCTATCCAGAATGCTGATGCTTACTTAGCTCAGGTCAAGCCTCCAGGGAAAGACCCGCCAGCAGATCTACAGGGCGATGATAGTACAGATGCAATGCCCAATATCATATTTACTCCTCAGGACATGTTGATCAAGTCCAATTTGCATGATCGCCCCATGTACTACACTGGATACATGGGCGACATCAAGGTGGATCGGATGCATATCGACCCTGGCTCGTCAATAAGCATCATCCCGAAAAGCCTGCTCCAAATTCTTGGCATCCCTATGCATCGGCTAGCAGCAACCAATACTGCCATTAGCGGTTTTAACTCAGGGAGAACCTATCCCCTAGGGAAGATCTGGTTGAAGTGCCAGATTGGTGACCTGAAGACGGAAGTTACCTGCTACGTCATAGATGCAGACACCTCCTACAATATCCTTTTGGGGCGTCAGTAGATACATAACTATATGATCGTGCCATCCACCCTCTACCAGTATTTCAAGTATGTCAATAGACACGGCTTCGTGAGGACCGAATTTGCTGACATCCTTTAAAGGGGTTGAGTCTTATTATTCTTCGGAGGCTTGTTTATATGAAAAATCTAAGAAGTACATCATTAACAAACAGGAGACCATCACAGGGCCAGAGGAACCCTTGATAATTTACCTCTAGACTCATAAATCAGGCAAAGCGGCACCCCTTGTCGCAACCTTGCATGAAGAGGTGCCTGGTTCTCTCGTTCAAGCTGCGCAGTCGGAACCAATGGTCAGCCGACTCCCAAATTCAAGAGCCAAAGCCCATCATAGGGCCGATGGTGATCCAATTACCAAAATCCATCCGAAGATCATTAAAAGACATAGAATCCCTTGCCGAGCTAATTGTCACCCGACTTCCCAAGACGAGCCGGCAACTAAATGCCGATCCGACATACTCAAGCAAGCCAATACCCTTGAGGACATTCCAACCTTTGGGATCCCAGGGGGTAGCCGAAGAGGATGTAGAACTCACTGAATACCTAGTAGCACAGATGGATGGTATCTCTTCTGATGATGTAATCCCCACGGACAGAGTTCCTTATCTCATCAATAAGGGGCTGCCGATAAAAAATAAAAAAATAAAATAAAATATATACCTAGAGTGTCGATTTATGTACATCATGTACCCCTAAACTTACACTCTGTTCTTTCCCTCCGTGGGGACTCGCATTGTATCTCTACAATTGACAAGTCATGTATATTGATACCTATGAACTTTCGCTTTGATGTTTCGACTACCATATATCACGCCCATATCACCCCTGTTGGGTTTCGTTTCAAAATCTATTACCCGTACCGCCAGTGCGCAGAAGGGTAATAGGTCCATAAAACTTATCCTAATCTATTGCTCGCACCATCGGTGCACAAAAAGGGTAATAGGTCCATAAAAGTCCCCCGACAAGAAAAACAACCACGTCTATATTACCTCTGAGTTGTTTTCCCAACCATCACTGACAAATCACCCGATACATAGAACTTCCACATTGATAGAACCTCTGAGTTGTTCTGTGTATCCCCATCTGGCCTACTCCTACCACGTCCTCATTACCTCTGAGTAGGAAGGCCATACTTCATACCCATATTTACCACGTCCTCATTACCTCTGAGTTAATATGTCGGTTTTCCCTCCACTTGTTATCAGTACTCGCATCGGTAGTACACAAAAATGGTAATAAGTCCCGAAAATTATCCTAATCTATTACTCGTACCATCGGTGTATCAAAGAGTAGTAGGTCCACAAAATATCTTTTCAAATATATTTGCTCGCATTTTCAAAAATGTACCAAAGGAAATAGGTCCACAAAAAGTCTCCCCAGGGATATTCTTCATCAAAATGTTATTACAAGCTCCTCAGAGCGGAGTGAATGTATTCTGCTCCATCACAAAAAAGAGAGCAAAGTCCACTACTCATCGCAACACACAACTTACTGAGAATGCCCTCCAGCTGTGCGGTTGAGCGCTAAATTCTCAGTTTGACTCGGCGTTCAGCTTCCTGGGATAACCTCTCGGCGTTCTCCAGATGCGCATGAGCCTGCCAATTTTCTTCCAATTTCTTCAGTGCTCCCTCTAAACCAGCAGAGGCTCGTGTGACTTTATCAGTCTTCTTCCAGATCTTCTCATTCTCCTGACGAGTGGCTTGGAGCTCAGTCTCTAGAGATGTTATCCTAGCCTGGAGCTGGAGGAGCTGTTCGTTAGTTTTGGCCATGGCTCGAGTAACGAGTCAAGAATGTCTCTCCCTCTCGGCTCAGCTTGTCATACTTAAGGGACAACTTCTGGAGGTCCTTCTCCAAGGTGGGTTTGGTCATCTTTTGAACAACCTTCACCTTTTCCACAGCTGATACAAGGAAAGCACGTTCCTGCTCCACCATGACTGACACATCGACTTGCCGCAGTTTCTGCAACTGGATTAGGCACTGATTAGCTTCTGCCATCTTGTGCTCCAGAAGGACGGCCACCCCTTCTCCATCCGGAAGCGTCTTCAGCAAGGCAATCTAGCCTTGGACGCAGTGGTGGGCTACGGCAAATAAAGTCCCTCCCCTCAAAGCAGCCTCAATCCCTCATTTCAAATGGCAATAAAAGCTTTTGACTGTGTCCCTTGACGACTCGTCCAAATTCACCAGAGAGGACGGCGTCGAAGGGATAGTGCCTAAGGAAGTTGAAGGCGTCTGGGAAGGAGGCACACTGGAGCTTGACGATCCTGTCAGAAGGGAAACAAACACCGAGTGACGAGACTCCCGTACAGCAGAAATCTTCTCTTCCGCAGCACGAAGGAGTTGAAAACTGGGGAGGGCAGAAAGTTCAACTTCTGGGAAGGAGGCAGTCCTAATCGATCCCATATTTCCGAAAGAGATTGAAGGAGCCGGGATGTCTATGATCAATACAGCGAAAGGCCCCTCGACTCGAGCAGGTAAGGAAGAAGGAATGCTCCTTGCTTATACTAGGTCAACCCATGGGTCCTCTGTTATGCCCTCCTCAGCGGTCACATCCACTATCGTTAGTGGAGAGGCAGGGCCTATAGGTCTAGAGCAACCAACAATCAGCTTGACTCGAAGGATATGAAGAAAGAACGAATGAACCTCCTCATTGGTAAGAATATGACATAACTTACCAGGAGAGGGAGGTGAAGACCGCGACTCGCTCTGGACAATCATGATTCCCCCCACTGCCCCCTATATTCTCCTTTGCAGCAATATCTGAATCATCTACATCAGTCACTCCTGTCCTGGTTAATCCAAAAGGAGGTAAAGCTGTATTGGTTACGACCAATTGTGGTCCTGTAGCCTCGATATTTTTTGTAAAAATGGTGCCTTCTTCAACCAGGGTGCCCGTAACTGGAGAAGCCCCGAAAGCGGCACCAGGCCCCGTAGGGTTTATATCTTCAAAAGCCTGCACGAAAGAAAGAGAGAAATAATAAGATACAATACCAAAAGTAACATGGTGGTCGACCGGAATGAAACTTACCTCCGGGAGGGTTTCGACATCACTGTCCTCTCCTGCGAGGTCAGAACCTCGGATCTTAAACGCAACCCGTTTCTGAGAATGAGGCCAATTAGCAACAGAAGGTTCGCACTTACTTCGTTTAGGCGAAGGACTCGGCACAGGGGAAGGCAAGCTCGTCACCAGGGTGCTTGTAGGAGGCGACAAATCGTTATATTCATCCTCCTCCTCTGTATCAATAAAATCGGAGTCAGAGATTGCAACGGCCTTCGTCTTCCCTGTCCTGTTCCTCTTCTTGGACCCCTCATGCTTTTCTGCCAGCCTAGTACCGGTTATAAAACTTGTACTCGTATCGAAATTGTAGGGAGGCCCATTCACGGAGACATGGTAGAGGGCTGCCATGTATGAGATGTTCACTACATCCCTGGTATCAGGAAGAGTAAAGATAGTCTGAGTACGGACGGTACTGTAATAATGCCAGGCCCGAATACCATCTAGAATGCTGCCCTCATAACCCAAACAGGGACTTGGGTTGTCTAAAAACAACTGGCAATACCCGAACTATCAAGAGTACCGGCTAGCCAAGTAAGGTTCCAAGAAGGCAATGTTACGATTGCGGTACACCAGATGCGCAGGACAGATATTCTGCAACCAGTGGAACATCTTCTCAGATAGAACCTGGGGCGCGATACTACCATCAAAATAAAGACGCCCCATTTCCTCATCAGTAAAATACGGGACCGATACCAAGAATGAGTAGCTGTCCACCCGTCCAAGCACAACACGATATTCGAACATGGTTGAACAGGTCCAAGGCATATCATGATATTGATAAATGAATGCATCGTCAATCGTCATGGTCCCCTCAGGGCCAGGTCACATCAGAGATGGGCAGTGCATTATAGCCACCCCATCAGATAATGATAAGGTAGCTCAATTCGGTAGAAATTCTTCGTAACATCACGAGCTATGGTTCTAGTCATAAAGATACGAAGACCCCGATGGATGCTGCACACCATGGCTGGGAGTAGAGCCAACTTGCCTCCGAAATCTAACTTAACAGCAGGGAGGATCAGGTTGAGGATGATTCTCTCAATCGAACCAGCACCCCTCGAGACCATACAAATCCTCATCCGTATCATCAGCAATCCAGCCAAGATGGCTTTATCGAATAAGGGCTGGGTATCTTGATAGAAGCAGCTGAATGTGTCGGACTGGCTTCCGAATCTGTTACCAGAAGCTTCGGTTCTTTTGGCACTTTGCACCCGAGCGTCCACTCCCGTATGAGTCTGGGGGCTCCAAGGGACAATCCGGCCCGAGGTGCCAAGGTCGAACAAGTAACTGACCCAGGCCTTAGTGTGAGGAAGGGTCTCCTCAGAACTTTCATCCTTCTTCTTTGACATTTGTTGACAAGTGCTATGATGACATAACACCTCCCGATAAATGGTAAGGAACCTGGGAAACTGTTGCTCAAATTCCTCAAACTCTTCATTCGTGGGAGTATACTCTTCATAAACTTCATCTCCCAGGGTAGCTTGGAGACATCATGCATCTCGTGAAGGGCGAGTCCCATCTCTCCAGCAGGTGTATAAAAGGTCCCCGTACGACAATTATACATCTTGAGGAGCGCCATGAATAGCTTTGTGCTCATAGGGAGGCCATAGCAAGCACCCCTTATGGCATGGTAGAGGCTGAGCCGCTGTAAAATATTACCATAAGTCGACAGGATCAAGAGAGTCAAGTTGACCCATGGGGGGGAACGACACATCCAATTCTGCAGTGACAGTCTACCTGTGGGATATGATCCTTTATGGGCAATTTGGTTCAGGAAGGTGTCAGCTTTAGAGAGTCGATTATTGGGCCTCAAGTCATTTATAAAACTACCAGGGGGTAGCCCGACGACGGAACAACTGACCGACTCCCTGGTCACGACCGCTGACCGCACTCGTCTATTATAATGGATGTTGCCTACAAAGATGGCTTGCCGGTCTGGAGTAATGGGGTTCGTCATTCGCCTTTCGATAGGCATCATATTGAAACATGACAGAGAGAAGTAGCATTCCATCTGAGGAAGATGAATCGGTAGCTCATTGGAAAGAAAATCCTAGTTCTCAAAAAGCTCCAGGACGCGAGGATTCGAGACAACTATAGCATCTCCGAACAAGAACGAAGGCTTCAAATGAATGCCCCTAGCTTCCCTGAATTTATCATACTAAGTAAGTAGAAAAATGATTGGTTCCTGATCTCCCTTAACCTGTCTTCAGGCTGATTTTGGGTAATCTGAGACGACACACGTTCGACTATTTGGTCAAATCTCACACCCAATGTAGACTGAGCATATCCTATCAAGAGTTTCCCCGAGGGAGCTAAGGGCAAGTCTACTGTAAAAGATAAAGAAGAAGTAAAAGTTAAAAGGTCATCCTTTCAACCTAGCCAAAATAAGACGTATGCGGCATGAGACGCATGCGGTTAAAGTCATATGCTCATGCGGCACAGTCGGGGGACACTTAGGCTGATCAATAAAAAAAGGTGCTCATACAGCTCAGTCATGAGACACTTATGCGGCTCAATCACAAAGTGTTCATGCAACTCAGTAATAAGGTACTTATGCGGCTTGGACTCAAAGTGCTCCTGCGGCTCGAGATGTGAAACACCCATGCGGCACAACTATGCAGTATTTAGACAGATCAGTCCTGGGTCATTTATACAGCACTTATGCGACTCAGCTTATACGGCCCTATCATATAGAACACATGTGGTTCAACTGAGACAGGTCACACATCGACCAAGCTTATTACACAGAAAGAGATATAGCACGGGCCTGTGCATAAAAACATACGACATGACCATCGTGTTCCCATTGTCCTTACCTTTGATGGAAGGGTGCACGTCGGATTGAGTGGAAGAAGAGTCCGCCGCTCTCGATGGAGAAGATGAAAGAGAAGAAGGTAAAAGAGAAAATTTTCTCTTCAAAATCACTCCTATTTATATAGTGTCCAGAAAGGGTGTCACTTCGATTCTCAAGATCATTGAAGGTAAAGATGACGTTTGGAAATTTTATCCCTAGTAACCGTCAACTTTATCTCAAAAAAAGAGAACCCAAATTCGAAATCGAATCAAGAACATTAAATGCAGCAGTGACAGCTGGCAGGTTGATGAAATCTCCCTGTGGCTCAATATGTCCCTGCGACTCAAGATTCGTTCTACGGTGCAGGATTTTCCTGCGACTCAAGATCTCTCTGCAGTTCGGAAAACTTCCTGCAAACTTAAAGACTCCCTATGGCTTGACATATTTTCATGCTTCTTATTCAAAGTATTCCAAATTTGCAATTTGAAAACTTTAAAGGGGGTCTTGTAGAAGCATAAAAAATATGGGGTTCATGCGGATTATAAATTGTCGCATAGGTACTTTGGGCCACACAGGTCCGCATAAAGGAAAGCCGTATGAATGTTCAAAAGACATATGCGGCCCGTCGATAAACAGCTGTAGAAGGAAGATATGCGACCAAGAGGAGCAGTTCGACTGATAAAGCTGACAAGTCCTAACAAAACATGACAGTTCTGAAACTTCGACAAGAAAGATAAGACGTGAGACGTCGCCCAAAAGCAGGGTTCGTACGCCTCCATACGGCCAGAAGAGTGTCATATAAGCCGCATGAACCTTATGCGGCTCAGACTTATACGGCCCCTAAAGTCTCCAAACTTTATGCAGCCAAGAGCAACTATGATCCAAGTCGCATGAGTCTCATACGACCCCACTTGATTGAAGACTGAGAAAACTGTACGCAACAGGATACGGGGCAATTTGACCAAGTCCTTAACTATCCAGATTTGCTGTAATAAAATCTTAACAAATCGACAGATGGCAGCCAAATAGCGGGTCTTCGCGTGCTAATCAGCCATGTGGCACAAGCCGTCTATACGTCTCAAAATATATCCTAATATAAATAGCAGTGTACCATACCCCTGTAAAAGGCTAGCAACCTTCAAGAGAAAAGCAATTTCTTTACGTGCTAGAGATTGTATCAGATAGTCTACGGAGTAAGGTCGAGTTAATAGCACTTTTCCGAGCCTCCACCTTCACCCCCCCAGAATCAAAACTAAACAATTGTACTTAGATTGTTTCCTAGGATTTCTTTCTAGGCTTTCCTTTGTACAATTGAGTTTGCAATCAATTTTAGTGTTCTGTAATACCTGTCTTTAATTTATATGGCAAACAATATTAAGCCCTTTTTGATCTCTACCTCTGCAGCTATTGTCTTTAACAATATTTTACTCCGCAAGGCCAATAAGCATCATTAAAATCTTTACGAGTCAACACTCACTCATATTATCATGAAAGTTACTCTTCCATAGCTGGTAAACAACATAGGATTCACTAGGATAAAATAAGAGCCCATATTATTTGAAGTTAACAACACTTTTATTACATACAATGCTTGGCTTAGGCTCAGGATATTGTGTATCTTATACTTAGTTTCTTGAGATAGTTTGTAAAAAAAATGCGAGCTTGTTCCATTTTTCGGTAATATTGAGTTCCTTTGGCATCATAAATCTCATAAATCTTATAAATGCAGGTTTTAAGCTATTTCTCTCTCCATGCTTGTTACCAATCCTACCACCACCATTATATTTAACAGAAGTCAATATATGGGGTTACATGTGGTCTAAATTGACAAGGCTCTACAAAAGGGATTTGCTAGATTATCTATAGTCAGCTGCCAATATGTTGATCTTTAGTTTTTGTCTAAGGGAATTAAAGGTGAGGAATGAGTCTTTATTCCTATAGTGAGACCAGAAAACAAATTGAGGAGAATCTATGTAGGGCAAGCTTCACACTATTAGTGCTGGAATTGAAATCCAAGCATCCTTATGAGCTTCAGGTATCGGCAATACTTAATCGAAGTATCAGGTTTTCCTGTTTTTAAAAGCAAAAATAAAATTCAAAATTAGTAAAAAAAAGCCCAAAATTATTTGTACATTTTGGCATAAATTTGTGTATTATTTATGTAGTTCCCATTAATTTTTAGTGGATATTATTCAGTATTATTGAATCACTCACCAATAATAGAAATATCGTTTGGATTTGATTTCTGTATTTTACTGAAGTTTACAAACTAGCTAGTGTCTCTGATTTACATTTTATAAGATGCTAATATGTTTAATCATGTTTTTACTATCATGCTATTAGTAGGCCTTCTTAACATGAAAGACCAATGCATAATCTTATTTATAATATTCCTTCTCAGGCCTGCTAGCAATGACAGAATATGAAATTTGATGTTTTGAACGAGAGGGATATTTTGTCACTGTTGATATTGAAAATGGAATGCAAGATTGGCTGGTAAACTACTAAGTTTTAATACTGATTTCTGCACTAAAGCTACCATTGTACTACTTTGATTTCCTAGGTTGAGTTTAAATCCACTGTTATCCTTCATCTGTTTTTGAAGCTTTTGGCTCTAGTTTTTAGTTTTGTTTTATTTAAATAATGAAAATCAAAGAGGAATTATTTTTTCGCATTTTAGCTAACCTCATTTTTGGGACACATTGCTTAAGCTCTTAATTGCCATAATTTATCATGTCACTTCTGGACCTAGTTAGGGTAGATAATGAGAGTTGTTATTGCTTTAGAGTTTAGACACTTGGCACTCTATAAAACTAGGAAAAATAGAACTTAAGTTTAATAATATAATAATACAAGATCTAATTCAGAACAACTGATGTTACATTGATTTCTGATTCCATGTTCCAAAATTTGGCCAAGCAGCCACTAGTTGGTTTATTGTTAATTTTCCTACTGATCTTCCGATAAGGGAAGTATGCCCAGAAATATGAGCATAATGAAGAAACTGTGAAAAGAACAGTTATTTTAGTTCAAAGATATACGGTAATATGGAGCTTGAAGTAGGGTAGCAGTTGTCCTAGCAGCGTGCCCTGGGGTTGTCTTATGTTCCAGGGGGTTAATTAATATGTTAATGGGTTTCTCAAACACCTGATGGAACATGAGTGCCCCTTTCAAGGGATGTAGATATGTTCAAGAAATTATATATTATAGGGTATTATAAAAGTATTTATTAGGGCCACACAATAGAAAGATGGCCAACACGGACTCGATGCTGGTTTCGGAGTGTCTGTATTTGTAATGCTTGTGCCATGTCCAACACATGTTCAACACAGATATGGCACCAATTCTTAAAGTGTCCGTACTTCCTAGACTGGTATAGTAATTGACTTGATTGTTGGAGACTCCATTCTCAATAATTTGGCAGCTACAATTTGTTTAAAGTTCTATGTGTTTTTTTTCTTTGGTAGCTACGATTTATTTAAAGACTCCATTCTTTCCCTTTTCTCTTCTAGGCCTTTCTATCTCCTATTCTTTTGCATCAAAAGTATCAGTTTTTTCATTCTAATATGTGGCAATTGTAGGACCGTTGAGCACCTCTAGAGGGGGTAAATAGAGTGAGTACGAGTGCAGCAAAATAAATCACCACTTAAACATTAAAAGCAGATCACTATGGTAGTGAATAAAGAGACAATAAACAAAAGTAGCAAGAGATCAGAGAATCAAACTCAATGAACACTACGATATATATTGGTTTCCTCTTGGAGGACTAATCCACTCGCAGGTACTCTTGCCTGCTGTTAATCTACTATTCACAAGCTAATTGAGAGCTTGCAGTCTCTTTACAATACCGTGCTTGGTGACAAGTGCACGACCAACTTTACAACACTGTGCTTGGTGATGAGCGTACGACAAGCTCATAAAACAAAGATGATTTCTGAACTTGAACGCCCTCTTTACAACTCTGAGAACCAAAGAACTCTAAATCGAATCGATATTACTGGCTTTAGCTAAGAGATGTATAGGTGGAGTATGAAAGCTTTTAGAACACTAAAAAATGCTTTAGGAATAGATAAAGAGAAGAGATGATTGAATGATTTAAAAAAAATTCTCTTCTATTTATAGGTGTTTTTGAGAACCGAACTCGGGCAGAGTTTAGGTGGAGTTCGGATGTAAAGATTTCACAAACGAATATTGCATGCAGATTTGGAGGTAACAAACATTTGAATATGAAACAACCGAATTCGGTCCGAACTCGGACCGAACTCGGCCTGAGTTCTGTCTAAGTTCATCTAGTAATGTTTGGTTAAATTATCTTGCATAGGATAAATAGAACTTTTGGTAAGTGGACTGCAGCATATGTACCACCCCCAGCTCCAGACTGACTTGGAGTGGGTTGTACAGGAACATTAGATTGTACCCCCGAAATAGTAGAGGGTTCCGGGTTTGAAACAACAGGAGTATTTAATACAACTGGAGGAGCTGTCTGTTGGACTTGCTGAGTTTGATGCTGAGCTTGCATAAGAGTGTGCATAGCATTCAATGTATCTGCCATAGCTCGTAACTGTTGTTCTAAGGAAGAAATCCTTTGTTCATGAGCTTCGGTGCTAGTTGAAGGTTCATGATTGCCCTCTGCCATGTAAGTAGTAATCATTCGAGGAATAGATGATGAAACAGTCTGTTCTGAATCATCACTGTGTGAATCAGTATCTTTCCTGGGGCTATTTACGGGAGTCAATACTGGAAAGTTGGATTCTCCAAGGAAGTCCTCTGTGATCTCCGGATTACCACTTGGATGAGAAGAAGAAGAGACCATAGCCAAGGCTCCGGTCCTGGATCGGGTGCCGAGATAAACACCATCTTCAGAGTCTGATATAGCATCAGACCGTATGCTACCCCCAATATTTCTGGAGGTCATGTTGACAGAAGCATAAAGAGGCTCATCTTCATCCAACATTGGTTCATACTGAATCCGTTCGAAAACAGATTGTCTTTTTGGTGAACAACAACATTGAATTACAACTCGAGGTTGGAAGTTGCAACTATGCTTTTTATGGCAAATATGAGTAATATCAGAGCCTGATGGAGTGTCAATTCTCCTTTTATTTTGCAAATACTCCCGAAGATCTGTAGGAACAGATTGGGAAGTACTTGAAGATAGTTTCTGTGTAAGAACTTGTCTTTTGTTCTTCTGTCTTCTCGGTTCTTGAGTGTATAAAGACTGATTAATTTGAGCCACATAATTTTTGGCATATTCTGCATCAGGGTCTAATATACTTGTCTCAGTGGAACCGAGACGATTCTGATTAAGCTTGTTACGAAGATCCGTAGGAGATCTGACTTTGGCATCAGTCTTGGATACTTGTAATTTGCCTTTCTCAGATCGAGAAATTTTGAGAGAAGGAAGATGAGTATTATTTCGACTGGGAGTCGGTAATAATCCATCTTTAGAGGAATTAGCCAAAAGGCATTTTCCTTTGTTTGATCTAGTAAGAGTACTAGTCAAATTAACTCCAGAGGTAAAGACCTTAGGAGTAGAAGAGTTGACTAAAGAGTCTTTCTCCTTGGTTGGCACAAGATGTGCAAGTTGAGGGGGAATCATTTGTACATTCTGTGGAAGAGAACCCCCAGCTTGATTTTAAGAAACAGTCAAAGGACTGTATCTGTTAACATACGCTGACTTCAGTTTGGACTTCTGGTCATACGCTGCCTTTTTATTAGCATACGCTGGCTTTGGCTTAGCGTATGCTGCCTGATGTTGGCTTTTGTACGTGGCCTTTGCCGTACGTTGCCCTTTGAATGCCATACGCACAGAGTCATCAATGGCTAAAGAGCCGACTGCTGTCGTAAGAGTAGAGAGAGAAGGGACTTTGACATGTCCAGAGATGGTTTTCCTTGTATATGCTGACTTGGTTAAAGAACCAACTTTGTCAGCGTGACTAGGAGAAGCCACTGTTGCCGTGTTCAGAGAAGCCGAAGTGTGCTTAGTTGAAGTTGAAGACGTGTTCTTGTCAGCGTGAGAAGTGACAGAAGCATCTTGGGCTGTTGAAGAAGACTTAGGGACATAGACAGAGCATCCCTTCTTCTTGGCAGCAGGAAGAGCGGAGGAAGATGTTCGGCCCTCCTTCGCCTTGAGCATTTCTTCATAAGCAGATTGGTCGAATTGTATGACCATCGTCTTCTTCGTCAAGCCGATCGATGAAGTATCGCATTGAGTTGTTGCTATCTCGTTGGAGGAGACAGCTTTCCCCAGCAGAGTCGCCAATTTGTTTTCCATAAATAAATTCACTTTATTTATTTTGTATCTGAGAAAATTACAACTGTAGGAATCTAATCTAGAAGACGATTACTTTATCCCTTGGACGATGCGATGAAGAAAACTCGAACTTTGAAGAACTTGGACAGCAACTGGGCAATCTCTCTATTCTCTCTGAAATTGACTGTAGTCTCTGATGAAGATGAAGAAACTCTCTTTTATAGAGTTCAGGATAACTGTCCTTAAGCATACGCTCAGGTAGTTACTTGACGTGTGCATAACTGCAGGAACGCGTGGCAAAATCTGATGGAGACACATTAGCGTGCGGTTGAAAGTAGTAGAGCATATTCAGGAGAGATTGATGGCATGAACGCCACGTTGCATAACTTCTGAAGAAGTGGATAACTGAGTGCAGGACACATGAGAACGTGTGTTAACTGCACGTTGAAAATCATTCTGGACACAACTGCTGTGATACGCTGCCTTAGAAGAAGAGTCATACGCTAGCTTTTGAAGGCACATGTCTTGCATACGCTGACTTGGACAGCGTAGAACCATATAAAGCTGATACGCTCACATTATTGACAGGGAGTCGTATGGAAACTATACGCTCACTTAACAAGGAGTCGTATGGAATCCATACGCTCATTTGGTTGGCAAGGAGCCGTATGGAATCCATACGCTCATTTGATTGGCAAGGAGCCGTATGGAATCCATACGCTCACTTGATTGGCAAGGAGCCGTATGGAATCCATACGCTCACTTGGTTGAGTCGTATGTTTGAATAAGTAGACACGTGGCATGTTTGAATAAGTAGACACGTGGCTATCATCAATCTTCTTTGATACACCATATCTTCCAATAACTGACAAAATCTTCTCGAGCGTCGTGACTGCGGATATGATGGCTGACAGACTGTCAAAACTGACAGTAATGATGGCTTTTACATTTATGAGAGATGCTGAGTTGTCCTCGTAAAAGACAAAACCGACTCTTCGAAAACCTATACGACGGCTAGTCTTCATTGGACAGCTGTCTTTGCACGAAAGACAAAGTATCAGATTCCTCCTTTATTAAATACATGCTGTGCTGTCATCTCAAGAAATATTAAAATATTCACTGAGCGTATGGCCTTGACTGAGCGTATGGCCTTGAGCGTATGACTTGGACTGAGCGTATGGCTTTGAGTGTATGACTTGGACTGAGCGTATGGCTTTGAGCGTATGACTTGGACTGAGTCTTATGTCAGCGTGTCATAATTTTCACACCCTACAAGACCCCCTTCAAAGTTTTCGAACTTTATGAATTTCAAAAGTTCGAAATTACTTTGAACTTTAAAGTGAGAATAAGTCCTGACACGCTGGCATGAGTTTGTTATCTTCCTCAATATCAGTGCAAATCTTTAGGGATTTTGTTTAAAGAATATCCGCCGTTTGAACTTCTTCCTTTCTTCTATAAGTAGGTCTTCCAAAACCTATTTTATTTCTTTACCACAGCTTTTGCTTTTGAGAGAGAAAAGTGTTTTCAGAAACTCAAAATCCTTCTTCCCCTTCTTCGTCTTCGACTCAACCTCCATTAATGGCGCCCAAAGTTGATGCTTCTGCGAAAGGAAAGGGGAAAGCCCCTGAGGAGTCGTCTCATCCTGCCATCGACATTGCCACCACCAAGAAGACGGCCAGTCAGCGTATTTCACGCAGTGAACGGCCATTGAAACCTCTTTATGGTGAGGACGAAGATGATGAACAAATAACTATTCCCTTTTTAGGGCTCTGGTTAGAACAAAACTCAGAAAACGTATCCCTTTTTAGGGTCAATACGTCAGCAAATACGCTTCCCTCTTTAGGGTTTAGCCGTATTCCATGTTTTCCGTTTTTACAAAAAATATGTTTGGAGCGTATATCTGTAAGATATGCGTATTCTTGATAGAGATATCAAAATACGCTATCTTAAAAGAATATGCTATGGCAATTTGTCTCATTGAGATACGCTAACTCCTGTGTTAACGTAATTTTTAATGATCATCTTGTCAACCATACGCTGATACGCTCAAACTGATCATAAACTGAACTTTTAAAATCATTCACTTAAGATAAACTGAGCATATACTGAACCTTGAGTCTGCCATACGCTTAAAGAAAACTGAGCGTATACTGAACCTTGAGTCTGCCATACGCTTAAGGAAAACTGAGCGTATGCTGAACCTTGAGTCTGCCATACGCTTAAGGAAAACTGAGCGTATGTTGAGCTGTACGCTTAATAAAAACTGAGCGTATGTTAAGTTGTACGCTTAGTAAAAACTGAGCGTATGTTAAGCTGTACGCTTAGTAAAAACTGAGCATATGTTAAACTTTATCATCTCTTGATGTTGAAGATTTCTAATACTTTATTCTTCACTTGCAGTGGATATTCTAGCTCAGGAGGCAGAATTTGAAGGAAGTGTAGGAAATAACTATAGAAGCGATCTGTCACATGTTCGTTTTCCCCAATTCGATGGACCTTCTACAAGAATAGCTCTTTTGACAAATCAAGAAGATGATACTTTGCTGAACTTGATGAGTGGATTGCCGTTACAGAGTGTGGATGGTGTTACCCACTTGAAGCCAGCATTCCTTTTTGGAGATGCTATTGACATGAACTCCCAGCCAGCTCTAGACAAAGTATCATACTGTTACTATAGGGATGGTAATGTAAATCAGCCAATGTATTTGACTGGCTTGACAAAAAGCATCAATATAGCTCGTTTATTCCATTCGGGTCAACAAAGACAGATGAAGTGGGATATCACTCCATCCCGACAAGCAAAGGCTGGGTAGATCGGATATCGTCAAGGGAGATTCCGCAGTGGTACTGAACCACATGTCACATCTCTGCGAGGACTGCTACCTGCCACCATCCCTCCTGAGGACTCGGCACTGCTGAAGCCAGTCAGAGTCCCAATTTTTGCAAACGAATTTGCTCAACTGAAAAATACCATATACCCAAAATAGTCTATGAGACTTACCGGCCTGGTGAACCCGAAAAATACTAGATGGACTGCTCTAGTGAGATGGATTCTACAGAACTTTGGTACACAGTTAAAGGCGATAGGACTATATGATGCCATTAAGTGTACTGCTTATGGTTTTAAACCAAACCCGGATCTATTCTTGGCGTTAGCGGAGAGATATTACTATCGTACCGGCACCTTCATGACCCAAGGGGCGAGATGGGATTCGCCCTTCATGAAATGGCATATATTTCTCAGCTACCAACAGCAGATTTACCATATGAAGAGTATATCCCTTTTGTTGATGAAATGAATAAGATTTCTGAAGCCAACCCACTGATTCTTCATGTCTTTGAAGAATTGATGTGCCATTACAGTATTTGTAAGGCATTTTATAAAGGACAAGGTGGAGAAGGAGACTCCAACTGTTATTCTTCTAAATGGATGGCCTATTTATTTCAAGGCCGTACTGACGAAGTTCAAAAGAAGAAAAAGACTGAGCAGTATGTCGGTGAATTAAAACCTTTGAGTCAAGCCGAGATTAACAGATTAATCCGGGAGACAAATCATGACGACATTATCGTCGAAGAAGATATAGACACCTACAAGGCCGGTGATAGGTTAGAGACCTATATTAAGCAGGGTGGCCGAGAATTATCTGCTGAAGGTCATCTGGCCGGTTTTATATCTCTCTGGCTAAGAAAGTTTGTAGTACCTAGCACCTGTTCAGCAGACAGGATGCACAGAGGAGTTGTCTTCGCAGCAGTCCGTCTGGTTTTTGGGTATAAGATGGATTTACTGACAGCAATGACCTGCCGTCTGAATACTGGATTAAGGGCATACACAGACAGAATGTTCGAATTGCCAAGGAAGAGCCTTACATCCTTTCCTCGGGTAGAAATGCCCTTTACCTATTTATTTGGATGGCTGTTTCTGCATTTTGAATCTCTCATGAGTGCTGGGATGGCTAGACCAGATGATACCTTTCTGGAAAGGTACAAGCACATACCGAAATGGAAATATGACACTTTGACCGATTGTAGGACTATATTAAACAGGGGAGAACTATGGAGCTTCACTTATGTTCCTCCACCTGTTGGTTATGAGAGCATGCCTGGGAGATTGATTGACGGCGTTGGTGCTAATGAGTTGGATGATATCCAACATGAATGGCTAAAGAGAATCAGGCCATCTCATTTAATCTGCCGCCGTGACAACATCACTTATCTAGAGCCATATCTCCCGAGCAGATTTGCTCGACAATTTGGTTACGATCAGTTGCATGTAGGCAATGCAACGACGTGTTTTGGTTATCAAGGAGGGTTGATTGATGGTGCCAGAGCTTGGCTATATTACATTGCCAAAGGTACAGGGGCGACCTTTTCTATGCCAGATCCGGTCAGCTATCGGAGAGAAGCTAGAATATTGGCGTCCTATGCCAGATTCTATGTATCAGCTAACACCTTTGATGAAAAATTTAGCATCTCAGGTAGAAGCTTTATTCATATTGAAAAGAAGTTAACCAAATCAGCCTTGCCTAGAGATTGTCATGACAAAGAAGATCCTCTGGCCACTGATGAAGTTGATGATGATGTTTTGGAGACTTTCTTCTCTGATGACCTTCATCAACCATTGCATGTACCCATCGGGAGTGCTGAAGAGAGTATATCTATTGATAATACCCCGAAGAGGAAGCGGGGTAAAAGTGCTGCTGGTCCTGCTGCAAAAAAAACTACTCGAGCAGAGACTCGAAGTCGCGGAGGAATTACTATTACAGGGAATTCTCCTGTCAGAGATGTTGATGAAGCAGGTAGTGATCCAATAGACAATTATCCTACTGTTCCATTAACAAAAAGAATAGGAAGAAAAGTAATAGTTTCAAAAACTAAATCCATGATTTGTCTGGATGCAGAGAGTCCTACTGATCGTGCTGTGCGATTAGCTTCAGAAAAACAAGCTGCATTTGATTTTTTTTGTAAAGACAGAACCTGTTGAAGAAGAGATTCCTGAACCTGCTGGGTCTTCCATGCCTTCTGATATAGGCTCAGTTCCCCAAATGGCCGATGATGCGCAGGAAATTAGTCAGCCTGCGGTAGAGGCCGAGCATCAGACTGAAATGGCTGATGACTTACTGATTTCGGGAGAATCAGTGAAGGAAGCCACTCCTCTCAATCCAATTATTAAAGCTTCAGAGAGCGAACAAGTTGACTATGAACAGTCATCTCATTCTTCTGGAGAAGAAGACATGGAGATAGACGATGAATCACCATCTAAAACACCAATTGATGCACTGAAGACCATTGGTCAACACTCAGGGTTGATACCAAAACCGGAGAGGCATATAGAAGTTCAAGTTCCGAGTACTTCTGGGGCGGGAAGCAGTGAAATAAATCCCGTGTCAGAAAGTACCTTGAACAGACTAAGAGCCGGGCTGAATGATCCGAAGGAAACTAAATATGAACCAGCTCCAGGTAATATTTTATTCATCAAAATTTTGTCTTATCTCTGCTTTATTGTCTTTTGATTTTGATCATGCTTCTTCATTCCAACAGCTATAGGAACTGCACCGGCTATGAGTTATACTCAAGCCCCACTTGTTCAAACTGATGTGGGTGAGGGGAGTTCACATCTGCCGAGTTCTCCAAAAGCACTAACTTCAGCTCCAAGAATAGAGGCTCCTCCTGCTCCTTTCCCTATTATTGCAGCGACTCCCGGTTTTGATACAGGGATAGCAAAGATCATGGGGATGTATTCAGATATTATTTATTCGTATCTGGATACATTCTCAAGACGACTTATGAAGGATGAGACTATGCCATTTTCGAGTCTTCGAGAAGCGACTAGTTTTCCACTTTCAGCTTTAAGACAATCTGGTTATGAGGCTCAATGTGTCTTCTTTGAACATCTCCTAAACGATTTAGAAGTAAACATCCATAAATACTGGAAGATTAAAAAGGAGGACGTTAATTCTCTGACTGCAGCTGAGATTGCTCAATTGGAGAATGAAGCTCAAGCTCAGCACATTGCTCTGACAGAATTCCTCGCTCAGTCTTCCAAAGAGCTAATGGCGAAAGGCGAAGAAATAATAAGTACTCGTCAGAATATGGAACGTCTAGAGAAAGATGAAGTGTCAAAAGCTGAAGAGCTTAGAAAGATGAGGGAAGAGCTAGCTCGTATTCAAGAGCAAATTGCCTCTGTGGAAACAGAACAATCAGAGATTGCTACTGATCATAAATCTGCAACTGAACGCTGTCAAGTTTTACAGCAGGAGCGAGAATTGATGCAAACCAATCAGATTGAAGAGGCCAATCGCCGTAGCTCTATTATTGTAGAATATGACCAACGGATGATTGGAGCAGAAACAGCAGAGCGAATCAAGAAAGCTCATGAAGAAAAGATAAATAATGTAATCGTTCGTATTCAGGAGATAATTACTCCTCCTAAATAGTTCTTTTACATTTATCATGTATTTGAAGTTTTGAAATCCAATTGTAATCATTGTTTTGATTTTGATTAAAGAAATGAACATCTTGGCTTGATTTCAATTTTGTGGATAATATTTTTGTAGAAAACATGTTCAGAGGTAAATAATACATGACATATTTCAATAGAATAGAATATACAAATAAACTTTGCAACTCTATCATGATATTAAACCAAAGATTTTTAGTTTAATACTGATTAGAGAAAACAGAATTCCGATATAAAGATATCTTTAGATTCTATTTTCCATGATCTTTGGACTCGGAAATCAAAAGACGAGATATCATTTTCAGAGAATAGAAAATATGATACATAGAAAATTCAGAGGTAATATGGACATGATTTTCTATACAAGATCTTTATTAAGTCCACTGGGGATCTAATAAAATAAAATATCAAATTCTCTGGAAAGATGATACATGGTGGAATATCAGTTTCCTCTGAGGATAATGATATCGAGATAACTTTTGTAGAGAAGAATTTTATATTTGCTGGGGAATGATGAAAATATTATACATAATATTTCTTTAAAAATTTGCTATTGATAGGCATCATCATGACTTTCCCATCCATAGAGGCAAGCTGGTATGCTCCGTTAGAGAAGACTTTGTTTACTACGAATGGGCCTTCCCATTTTGCATCAAATTTGTCTTTACTCATATGTGTCATGGTCATAGGACGTCTGACAGTAAGGACCAATTCTCCCTTCTGATATGCTCTGACTTTGACTTTCCGGTTAAAAGCTTTTGAGATTCAGGCCTGATAAAACTCGATATTTTGTTGAGCATACAATCGTTTTTCATCTAGAGCTTCCAATTCTTGAAGTCGAAGACGATCATTGTTTTCTGTTGTAAGTTCATTGGAGATTGCAATTCTCAGAGAAGGAATCTGGATCTCAAGGGGAAGAACAGCTTCACACCCATATACCAAAGAGAAAGACGTACATCCGGTCGCATTGCGAACTGTGGTGCGGTAGGCCCATAAACATTCACCAAGCTTCTCGCTCCAGTTGCGTTTGTTGGAAGAAACGAACTTTTTTAAGAGTTTGATGATTGTTTTATTAAAAGCTTCTGCCAATCCATTAGCTGCTGGATTATATGCTGTAGAAGCTAAATTATTAATCCGATGATCGTCGCAGAATCGAGTAAATTTCTGACTGACGAACTACGGTCCGTTATCATGGATAATACGCCGAGGAACACCAAATCGATAGATAACATGATGTTTGACGAAGTTGATAACACTAGAAGTTTTAACTTCAGATAACGGGATTGCTTCAGCCCATTTGGAAAAGTAATTGGTTATTGCTAGAATAAACCGATGTCCTCTTGATGATGGTGGGTTAATAGGACCAATGACGTCCATGCCCCAAGCTTCAAAGGGCCATGATGCCGCTGTTGGGTGTAAGAACTCTGACGGTTGATGGATAAAGTCTGCATGAATTTGACAGGCTTTACATTTCCGAGCATATTAAATAGCGTCAGCCACCATCGTGGGCCAATAATAACCCATACGTCGGATACGATCTTGAAGTTTAGGATCCGGTTGATGAGATCCGCAAACACCATCATGTGCTTCACAGATTATCTGCTGTGCTTCTTCACCAGTGATGCATCGGAGGAGAAGACCGTCGTAGGACCGACGATATAATGTCTTCGTCGTATAATTATAATAGAATCTGAGAGATCGATGTCGGATAGACGCTGCTTCACTCGGATTATCAGGAAGTATATCATACAAAACAAAGTCTAGAAACGGGCGTCTCCAGTCTTCAGTTATGGCTTCTGTTTCATTAGAAAAGATATATTCCATAGTAGAATCAGAAGAAGACGAGGACATTTTGTCAAACTTTAATCCAGCATCAAGGTTGAGAGAATCTTTGTCTGGTTTGTGAGGAAAAGCCAAAGCCAAATTATTCTCAACACAGAATAGTTCTCGGTTATAAACCACTATCACTTGCTGACGTCTGATTGGTATAGCTAATACAGCAGCAAGATTAGCTAAAGCATCAGCTTCTGCATTATAGGCTCGTCGAACATGTTCAATAAAGAAACCTTCAAAAGATGAGGCTATAGAGAGTGCTGTTCGATGATAAGGTATCAAATCCTGATGACGAACTTCATACGTTCCTCTGATCTGATTGATGATAAGCTTGGAGTCTCCATAAACTTCCAAATATTGAATATCTAGATGTTTAGCAAGTTGAAGGCCGATGAGTAATATATTGTATTCAGCTACATTGTTTGAACATGATTGATCTAGAGAATAAGCCCTCTGAATAGTTAATCCTTCTGGGGATACAAGAACAATCCCAACTCCAGCGATAATATCGCCGTTAGGACCTATTCTAGATGATCCATCAAAGAATAGACGCCAGGTAGGAATTTCTTCAGAAATCAGATTTGAATCCAAGACTTCATCAGGAATCTCATCATATAATTTAGAATCTTCCAGAATTGCATGAGCTGCCAGAAAATCATCAAGAGCCTGTCCTTTAACTGACTTCTGAGGAATATAATACATATCGTATTGAGCTAACAAGATTCCCCAATTAGCTAGTCTGGAGTTGAGAATACCAGGTTTCTTCATCATAATCCTGATGGGATTCACTCTGGAAATGACGTGAATCGTTTGACCAATAATATAATGTCGCGTTTTCTGAACAACAAACATTAATGCTAAACATTCTTTCTCAATTGGAGAATAACGCGGTTCAGCGCCTGTCATTGTGCGACTGAGATAATAAATAGCCTGTTCATGGCCATCTTTATTTTTCTGGGCGAGTAATGCACCAAGAGAATGATCCATGGCTCGAACATATAGAAGGAATGGTATTCCCGAGACGGGAGGTACCAAAACTGGAGGGTTCATGAGATACTGTTTAATATCGTCAAATGCTTTTTGACATTCTTCGTTCCAAACGAAAGATACACCTTTCTTCAAAAGTTTGTTGAATGGTCTACAGCGTCCTGATAAGTTGGAAATGAATCTCCTAATATAAGCAATTCTTCCTTGAAATCCTCGTAGCTCTTTTAAGGTGCGTGGAGGACGCATCTCTTGAATGGCTTTGATCTTCTCGGGATCCACGTGTATACCTTTAGCGGTAATGACGAAGCCGAGAAAATTACCACTAGAGACGCCCAGGAAGGACTTAGTAGGGTTCATTTTAAGTTGATGCTGACGCATTAAATCAAAGATAGTCTTCAAATCTTGGATATGATCCTCCTTTCGTCAACTTTTGACTGCAATATCATCAACATAGCATTCGACTATTTTCCGGAGATGTTCGCGGAATATAGTGCTCATTGCTCGCTGATATGTTGCTCCTGTATTCTTGAGACCAAACGGTATCACTGTATAACAGTATGTACCGATCGGCGTTCTGAAAGAAGTGTGTTTTTCATCATCTGGAAACATTTTGATCTGGTTGTATCCCGAATATCCGTCCATGAATGACATTCGTTCGAAACCACATGTATTGTCGATCATGACATCTGTAATTGGAAGAGGAAACTCATCTTTAGGACAAGCTGCATTGAGATCGTAAAAGTCTATACAGACTCGGATCTTGCCGGTCTTTTTAAGGACAGGAACGATGTTAGCCACCCATTCAGGATGTTGTTCCTCTCGAATAAATCCGGAAGCCATAAGCTTATTGACTTCAGCTTCAATTGCATCCATGATGTCTGGACGAAATCGTCGCTGTTGTTGTTTGACCGGTTTAGCATTTGGCATGATATTGAGTTTGTGTATTGCAATCTTCGGATCTAGTCCCGGCATATCTTCGTAACTCCAGGCAAAGACATCGATATAATCACGAATAAGTTTAATCATGTCTTGCTTATCCGTTTCTGAAAGACTTTCACTGATGAATATTGGTTTAGGGGACCCTTCTTCACCAACATCAATTTGGATCAGTTTATCTTCAGTAGGAGGTTCCCTCTGCTCGAACCTGAATTCCCATTGATTATCTAATCTTTGAGCCCATTGTTCCGATTCGGGTGATATTTCAAAATCATTCTCATCTTCATCATTTTCTTGCGGGCCATCAACAGAGACCATATTGATGGATAGAATAGAACGATGGAGATCGCCAATACTCGTGTCAGAATCCCAAGAGAGGGAATCAGAAGACTCAGATCGTTCGTCTTCATCGGATTTTGAATCTTCATGGACGATGTTGATAAAGGAGGTAGGAGCAATGTAACCTAAACCACATTTTGTCCTTCCGTATTTTAATGGAGGAATTCGAACAGGCATTCTTCTTCCTTTTCCATTATTGAGACTGGTTCTAAAGTCATAACCCATATTCTTGATGATATTTTTGGATTGTTGACTGTAGCGACGCAGTTGTAACCTTCTAGTATCGTCGTTTGTGTCATCTTCTTCCAAATTAGGAGGATTCTGGGGTCCTTTATAAAAGAAGATTGGATTTTCTCCCTTCTTTCTAGCAGGGACCACGAAATATGATTTTTGTATAGATTCCAATGATACGTCTGTATGAAGAGTTTGAACAACCCCTATAGTTAGTGACTCTAAGCTATCTAGCAATTGTAAATAAGTTTGTACATGATTACAGACATCAATATACTGCAAAGGAGATGCTTCATTAATATTAGATACTGTATTTACAACAGAAGGCTGAGCCTTATCAGACTTAGTCAAATTAATGACAAAAGGGGAAGAGGAAGAGCGATCAGAAGTTTTGTTTCGATTAAGATCGATAACAAAAGGCTCAGAAGAGGTGAGCTCCCTTGAAGAAGATCGTGGATAAGTAGTACGTCTACTGACTGGAATGACTAGAGTATCTGGTCTAGCCTGAGAAGGTGGAGGGGGAGTGGTACGTCCACTGACAGGAATTATCAGTGAACTTTGTGGAGCTTGGGCAGATGAAGTAATACGTCCACTGACAGAAATTATCAGTGAGCCTTGTGGAGCCTGGGCAGGTGATGAAGTAGTACGTCCACTGACAGGAATTATCAGTAAACCTTCTTCAGATGATTTAACAGACTGCGGAGGAGTGATACGTCCTTTTACAGGAATAACAAAAGTGCCAACTTTTGCTATCTCATCATCATTATCCATAGCTTGTAAGACTTTTGATTATTCGTCTTTGTACATGCGAGCGTCATTGAAGTAAGCTTCAACTCCTTTGAATGGATAGAGATCTGCTACCTCCTTTTGAACTTCTCCATTATCATCAACATATTTGAAGCACTGATGAAGAGTCGAAGGAACGACATTATGTTCATGCAAGAATGGTCTCCCCAATAGAGCATTGTATGAGCAACCATGATTGTCGATGATATAAAAAGTAACTTTAGTGCGAAGATCGCCTATTTGAAATTTGAGGCAAATCTTGCCCAAAGGCTCGCTTTTTCCTTGATTGAATCCCAAGATGGTAGTGATAGTGCTGGAAAGACTATGCACAGGTATCTTCAGTGCATCTAGCATAGCTTTTGGCATAATACTGAGAGCAGATCCTGGATCAATCAGGAGACGATCAACCTTCATAGAATCGATATATCCTGTATGATATAAAGGACGGTCATGTCGATTATCCTCTAGCAGCATATCATCCTGCGTAAAGGTAATGTTTGGAATAAATTCCAATACATTATGGCAATGAGAGACAGGTTCTGTTTCCAACTTCTTGAGAAGAGTTAGGCAGGTTTCTGCTTGCAGCAGTGCTTTACTTAGAGTTTCTCGAGTCTCTTTAGAGAGGCGTAAGAGCTCGAAGATCGATAATTTAGCTGGGGTATTGGCTAGTTGAGCTAATATATCAAAATTATATGGCTTTTCAAGTCCTGTAGGAGATGACTTCTTCAATGGTTTGTCGAAGCGGACTTGTTGTTTGCCTTTGTCAGCTGCTGTTGGTTTAGAAGGAACTGTCTCAACAGGAACATTTAAAGGCTCTTCAGTAGAGACTGGTGTTGGAGCTGTAACCGGAGGGACATCAGAAGTTTCTTCAGGAATTTCAGCATAATCTTTCAGATATATTTTTCCTGACCGAGTTCCAGCATGGACTTCAACTTCAGATTCTGGTTCAGGGTCTATGGAAACCATGTTGCAATTCTTTATCTTGCTCTTGGTTCTTTTATGTTTGATGAGAGCTTCATTCCAGAAACTAAGGCCAACACGAGATTGATTATGCCTCATAGTGATGCCTAAAGGTGCTCGGAGTCCTCTGCCTGAGTTCAAACCAGGAGCAGTGGCTAGATCATAATCCATCTTCGCCATCAATTCACGAGATTGTGAACTGTATAGATGAAAAGCAGGCTTGTACCTATCTTCAAATTGAGATACAGATTTTATCTCCGTAGGGAGTGAATTTTCTGCCAAGATGAAAGTAGAGGTTAGATAAAAATTGGGTGTGAAACTAGAAGTCACATTGCATGACTTAGTCTTCCCGAGCTTCTTTTTAGATGAGAGAATCTTCCGAGGAGAAGAGGAAGACGTTTCAAACTCCGTCATTAAATCTGGGTGAATCCACATGATCTCTCCCTTCTTAGTTGTGACAGGAACAAGTTCGTCATTCTGTGCTGGTGGGATGTTTACAACTTCGAGAGTTGCTTTGGGGATAGGAACAATCCCACTTTCTACCATTAAAGGAGGGAAGTCACCGAACTGCATTGAAATTACATTTGCTGTGACTGTCTTGTCTTTGGGTGTCAGTGTCACAGCTCCTGATTTAATCATCTCTTGAATCTTCCCTTTTAATACATAGCAAGACCGGATTGTATGACCCAGCATTCTATGATATGGACAATATTTTGGATGATCTGTCTTATTGGCTTCATCAGGCTTTTTAATTTCTGGCAATTGAATCTTATTACCTTTGAGCAAGCATTCAAAGATACCCTGAACATCATCATCGTCAAAAGAATATTCTTCCTTCGGCCGAGGAGGTCTCTATTGTTGATTTGTTGGAGCTGGAGTAGCTTGGGTAGTCTTTGCCTCTTGACTACTGCTTTGGAGATTGACTTCAAGAGCTTCTTTCCCTTTGCGATTGTTGGGTCGAGTACTATTGCTAGCACTCTGATTTGATTCCTTGGGAGCCATTTGTACCCCAGACCCTTGAAGGTCTCAGCACTGACTTCAGCAGCCTTGGCACTGACAATGAAAGAAGGCCAATCTTGGAACTGAGTGGAACCTGTCCACATGCTGATAATTGGTAAGAGATTCGACTTACAAGTGTCGATAGTAACAGCATCGGAAGTTCTGAGAGGCATTTTGAGGGCTTCTCTTCTGAATCTTTCAATGAAGTCCTCGGTGGTTTCGTTATTTTTCTGTTTAATTCTTATAAGAGCTGACATGGTCATGTCATTGAGTCCTTCATAGAACCGTTTGCTTGAAACCGACAAATGAGGTAATACACCCGTCAGGGAGACTTCTATACCATTCATAAGCCGTTCCTTTGAGACATCCAACGTACACCCGAGTAAGGAGGGCGTCACTTGGTTGCAGTTGATCAGTCATTACTTCAAAGTGATTAATGAACTGACTTGGGGAGGTTGTCCCATCAAAGAAAGAGATGGTCGGAGGTTTGTATTTTGGTGGATACGATACCTGCTTCAATTCTATTGGGTAGGGTTGCTTGATACCTAACCTTTGTAAACCATCCTTCTGTTTAAATGCCTCAAATTGAGTTCGGAGATTCCTTAACTCTTCAGTAACAATTCCAGAAGATTGGGGAGTTGTAACTTGTTGAGTGTAATTGGGAGGAGGGACTACAGCATATGTACCACCCCCAGCTCCAGACTGACTTGGAGTGGGTTGTACAGGAACATTAGATTGTACCCCCGGAATAGTAGAGGGTTCCGGGTTTGGAACAACAGGAGTATTTAATACAACTGGAGGAGCTGTCTGTTGGACTTGCTGAGTTTGATGCTGAGCTTGCATAAGAGTGTGCATAGCATTCAATGTATCTGCCATAGCTCGCAACTGTTGTTCTAAGGAAGAAATCCTTTGTTCATGAGCTTCGGTGCTAGTTGAAGGTTCATGATTGCCCTCTGCCACGTAAGTAGTAATCATTCGAGGAATAGATGATGAAACAGTCTGTTCTGAATCATCACTGTGTGAATCAGTATCTTTCCTGGGGCTATTTACGGGAGTCAATACTGGAAAGTTGGATTCTCCAAGGAAGTCCTCTGTGATCTTCGGATTACCACTTGGATGAGAAGAAGAAGAGACCATAGCCAAGGCTCCGGTCCTGGATCGGGTGCCGAGATAAACACCATCTTCAGATTCTGATATAGCATCAGACCGTATGCTACCCCCAATATTTCTGGAGGTCATGTTGACAGAAGCATAAAGAGGTTCATCTTCATCCAACATTGGTTCATACTGAATCTGTTCGAAAACAGATTGTCTTTTTGGTGAACAACAACATTGAATTACAACTCGAGGTTGGAAGTTGCAACCATGCTTTTCATGGCAAATATGAGCAATATCATAGCCTGATGGACTGTCAATTCTCCGTTTATTTTGCAAATACTCCCGGAGATCTGTAGGAACAGATTGGGAAGTACTTGAAGATAGTTTCTGTGTAGAAACTTGTCTTTTGTTCTTCTGTCTTCTCGGTTCTTGAGTGTATAAAGACTGATTAATTTGAGCCACATAATTTTTGGTATATTCTGCATCAGGGTCTAATATACTTGTCTCAGTGGAACCGAGACGATTCTGATTAAGCTTGTTACGAAGATCCATAGAAGATCTGACTTTGGTATCAGTCTTGGATACTTGTAATTTGCCTTTCTCAGATCGAGAAATTTTGAGAGAAGGAAGATGAGTATTATTCCGACTGGGAGTCGGTAATAATCCATCTTTAGAGGAATTAGCCAAAAGGCGTTTTCCTTTGTTTGATCTAGTAAGAGTACTAGTCAAATTAACTCCAGAGATAAAGACCTTAGGAGTAGAGGAGTTGACTAAAGAGTCTTTCTCCTTGGTTGGCACAAGATGTGCAAGTTGAGGGGGAATCATTTGTACGTTCTGTGGAAGAGAACCCCCAGCTTGATTTTGAGAAACAGTCAAAGGACTGTATCTGTTAACATACGCTGACTTCAGTTTGGACTTCTGGTCATACGCTACCTTTTTGTTAGCATACACTGGCTTTGGCTTAGCGTACGCTGCCTGATGTTGGCTTTTGTACGCTGCCTTTGCCGTACGTTGCCCTTTGAATGCCATACGCACAGAGTCATCAATGGCTAAAGAGCCGACTGCTGTCGTAAGAGTAGAGGGAGAAGGGACTTTGACATGTCCAGAGATGGTTTTCCTTGTACACGCTGACTTGGTTAAAGAACCAACTTTGTCAGCGTGACTAGGAGAAGCCACTGTTGCCGTGTTCAGAGAAGCCGAAGTGTGCTTAGTTGAAGTTGAAGACGTGTTCTTGTCAGCGTGAGAAGTGACAGAAGCGTCTTGGGCTGTTGAAGAAGACTTAGGGACATAGACAGAGCGTCCCTTCTTCTTGGCAGCAGGAAGAGCGGAGGAAGATGTTCGGCCCTCCTTCGCCTTGAGCATTTCTTCATAAGCAGATTGGTCGAATTGTACGACCATCGTCTTCTTCGTCAAGCCGATCGACGAAGTATCGTATTGAGTTGTTGCTATCTCGTTGGAGGAGACAGCTTTCCCCAGCAGAGTCGCCAATTTGTTTTCCATAAATAAATTCACTTTATTTATTTTGTATCTGAGAAAATTACAACTGTAGGAATCTAATCTAGAAGACGATTACTTTATCCCTTGGACGATGCGATGAAGAAAACTCGAACTTTGAAGAACTTGGACAGCAACTGGGCAATCTCTCTGTTCTCTCTGAAATTGACTGTAGTCTCTGATGAAGATGAAGAAACTCTCTTTTATAGAGTTCAGGATAACTGTCCCTAAGCATACGCTCAGGTAGTTACTTGACGTGTGTATAACTGCAGGGACGCGTGGCAAAATCTGATGGAGACACATTAGCGTGCGGTTGAAAGTAGTGGAGCATATTCAGGAGAGATTGATGGCATGAACGCCACGTTGCATAACTTCTGAAGAAGTGGATAACTGAGTGCAGGACACATGAGAACGTGTGTTAACTGCACGTTGAAAATCATTCAAGACACAACTGCTGTGATACGCTGCCTTAGAAGAAGAGTCATACGCTAGCTTTTGAAGGCACATGTCTTGCATACGCTGACTTGGACAGCGTAGAACCATATAAAGCTGATACGCTCACATTATTGACAGGGAGTCGTATGGAAACTATACGCTCACTTAACAAGGAGTCGTATGGAATCCATACGCTCATTTGGTTGGCAAGGAGCCGTATGGAATCCATACGCTCATTTGATTGGCAAGGAGCCGTATGGAATCCATACGCTCACTTGATTGGCAAGGAGCCGTATGGAATCCATACGCTCACTTGGTTGAGTCGTATGTTTGAATAAGTAGACACGTGGCATGTTTGAATAAGTAGACACGTGGCTATCATCAATCTTCTTTGATACACCATATCTTCCAATAACTGACAAAATCTTCTCGAGCGTCGTGACTGCGGATATGATGGCTGACAGACTGTCAAAACTGACAGTAATGATGGCTTTTACATTTATGAGAGATGCTGAGCTGTCCTCGTAAAAGACAAAACCGACTCTTCGAAAACCTATACGACGGCTAGTCTTCATTGGACAGCTGTCTTTGCACGAAAGACAAAGTGTCAGATTCCTCCTTTATTAAATACATGCTGTGCTGTCATCTCAAGAAATATTAAAATATTCACTGAGCGTATGGCCTTGACTGAGCGTATGGCCTTGAGCGTATGACTTGGACTGAGCATATGGCTTTGAGTATATGACTTGGACTGAGCATATGGCTTTGCGCGTATGACTTGGACTGAGTCTTATGTCAGTGTGTCATAATTTTCACACCCTACAAGACCCCCTTCAAAGTTTTCGAACTTTATGAATTTCAAAAGTTCGAAATTACTTTGAACTTTAAAGTGAGAATAAGTCCTGACACGCTGGCATGAGTTTGTTATCTTCCTCAATATTAGTGCAAATCTTTAGGGATTTTGTTTAAAGAATATCCGCTGTTTGAACTTCTTCCTTTCTTCTATAAATAGGTCTTCCAAAACCTATTTTATTTCTTTACCACAGCTTTTGCTTTCGAGAGAGAAAAGTGTTTTCAGAAACTCAAAATCCTTCTTCTCCTTCTTCGTCTTCGACTCAACCTCCATTAATGGCGCCCAAAGCTGATGCTTCTGCGAAAGGAAAGGGGAAAGCCCCTGAGGAGTCGTCTCATCCTGCCATCGACACTGCCACCACCAAGAAGACGGCTAGTCAGCGTATTTCACGCAGTGAACGGCCATTGAAACCTCTTTATGGTGAGGACGAAGATGATGAACAAATAACTATTCCCTTTTAGGGCTCTGGTTAGAACAAAACTCAGAAAACGTATCCCTCTTTAGGGTCAATACGTCAGCAAATACGCTTCCCTCTTTAGGGTTTAGCCGTATTCCATGTTTTTCGTTTTTACGAAAAATATGTTTGGAGCGTATATCTGTAAGATATGCGTATTTTTGATAGAGATATCAAAATACGCTATCTTAAAAGAATATGCTATGGCAATTTGTCTCATTGAGATACGCTAACTCCTGTGTTAACGTAATTTTTAATGATCATCTTGTCAACCATACGCTGATACGCTCAAACTGATCATAAACTGAACTTTTAAAATCATTCACTTAAGATAAACTGAGCATATACTGAACCTTGAGTCTGCCATATGCTTAAAGAAAACTGAGCGTATGCTGAACCTTGAGTCTGCCATACGCTTAAGGAAAACTGAGCGTATGCTGAACCTTGAGTCTGCCATACGCTTAAGGAAAACTGAGCGTATGTTGAGCTGTACGCTTAATAAAAACTGAGCGTATGTTGAGCTGTACGCTTAGTAAAAACTGAGCGTATGTTAAACTTTATCATCTCTTGATGTTGAAGATTTCTAATACTTTATTCTTCACTTGCAGTGGATATTCTATCTCAGGAGGCAGAATTTGAAGGAAGTGTAGGAAATAACTATAGAAGCGATCTGTCACATGTTTGTTTTCCCCAATTCGATGGACCTTCTACAAGAATAGCTCTTTTGACAAATCAAGAAGATGATACTTTGCTGAACTTGATGAGTGGATTGTCGTTATAGAGTGTGGATGGTGTTACCCACTTGAAGCCAGCATTCCTTTTTGGAGATGCTATTGACATGAACTCCCAGTCTGCTCTGGACAAAGTATCATACTGTTACTATAGGGATGGTAATGTAAATCAGCCAATGTATTTGACTGGCTTGACAAAAAGCATCAATATAGCTCGTTTATTCCATTCGGGTCAACAAAGACAGATGAAGTGGGATATCACTCCATCTTGACAAGCAAAGGCTGGGTGGATCGGATATCGTCAAGGAAGATTCCGCAGTGGTACTGAACCACATGTCACATCTCTGCGAGGACTGCTACCTGCCACCATCCCTCCTGAGGACTCGGCACTGCTAAAGCCAGTCAGAGTCCCAATTTTTGCAAACAAATTTGCTCAACTGAAAAATGCCATATACCCAAAATAGTCTATGAGACTTACCGGCCTGGTGAACCCGGAAAATACTAGATGGACTGCTCTAGTGAGATGGATTCTGCAGAACTTTGGTACACAGTTAAAGGCAATAGGACTATATGATGCCATTAAGTGTACTGCTTATGGTTTTAAACCAAACCCGGATCTATTCTTGGCGTAGCAATAGTAAACTAGAAGTAGCAATAGTAAACTAGAAGTAGCAGTGAGAAAAGACAAAGAAATCTCATAATATCACTAGAATAAGACGCAACTAACATAAACCGCATAAGTCATAACTCAAAAGTTTATGGCTATCAAAAAGAGTCTAATAAAAAGTCTAACTCGAAAGTTTAGACTGATACATCATAAAAGAAACTACATAGATTATCATCTAGCAACTACATCCTAAAACCACTAACTATAGTCCCACATCATAATGGCGTATCATCACCTCCAGGAGCATCCGGTGGAAAGTAAGCTGTAGTAGGATCGAAATGAGCAAAGGTAGCCTCATCATCGAACCTCGGACCAGTGAATCTGGGGTGATGGATCATCCGAACAGGATGAGTGGGATCATGAGATAGACTCCAGTGTATATCAACAATGCTATTCTGCAATACCTGTGCCTGAGTGATGAGGAGGAACTTAGAGTCAATGTAAATCTGATGATGTTGAGCTGAGAGGGCAACAAAGTCATTAAAGCACTGATAAAAGCCTGGGTCGAAACCAGGGGCAGGGGCTAGAGCTGCTGGAGCAGGAGCCTGAGAGTCATCATCATGAATTGGAGCAGCAGGTTCGACACCGGGTGGAGGAGGGTTGGGATACAACCTAGATCTACTAAGCTCAGTAGCAGGAGAAGAGAAAGGATAGATTTGAAGATCAATTTCAAATCTCTTGAAGATAGATGCCAGGTGCATTAGTAAACAAGGTTACGTCCCGCACTTCTGTAATTGAGCATCCAGGCCATAACAGTCTTGGGGATGGAGAAACGTATGCCAAAGTGAATATGATACATCGCAGATAATTCCATAAGGGTGATCTCATAAGAAGATCCCCTTTTTGGAAGTAAAACGGAGAAGATAAAGCGATATAATTCATAGAAGTGCTGATTCAAGTGTTTTGAATACACCCTACATGGAACAGGACGAGGGTGATACATCAATTCTTTGAAGGAGTCAAGGATGATACCTTCTGGAAACAGGACGTGGTTAATATCCACCAAAGCTTCACCAATATCAGGAACGTGAAAATATTAACTGATATCAGTGGCATTGAACTCAAGTTCTTTTCCAGCAACACAAGAATAGAAATTGTCATTATCTTTTACATGCAATTTACAGTAAAACATCCTAACGGCATTATCATAAATATTATCAGAAATTTCAAAGAAGTCCCGAATTCCAAGTCGGTTAAAGGTAGAAGCATATTCATAAAAAATTGTAAAGTTGACACAAGCTCCAGCACATATTTTATGACCAAAGAAGGAAGTAAACCAAAGATCAGAAAATTCCTTGTCAGAAAATAGACCGGAGTCATAGTCGTCATTATCAGAGGGACGAGCTGGACTGAAAACATTGGTTGTGACATAGTCAGATGAAGATGATCCTACTTGGAAGGCATCAATCTTTCTCTTTTGGGCTTTGGGTGCCATAGAAAGCAAAAAGGGAAGATAGATGATTACCTTTGAAAGAAGGAAGAAGAAGATGAAGGGGATCACTTCAAAACTCCACAAAACTTGAAGAGGAGAAGGAGAACCTTCACTTAGGGTTTTGAAGAGTATTCTCGGTGGGATAATGAGAATAGAAGTGGTAAAAGTAGGGTATATAAAGGCTCGGGCCGGCTGTTCTGTTTTGAAAATCCGTACAGTTACCATCCGAACTCGGTCCGAACTCCGTCCGAGTTCGGCTGCTTGTATTTCCAATGTCATTAATGATGTATAATTGATAATATTCAATGTATAACTTGCACACTTCTTTATTTAATAATTTCTATTACTTTGGGTTAGCTGTAGGGGCCAAATTCCAGCTAGCGGTAGTCCGAAGACTAGTACATCGTGTCGCTTCAGGCTATTTACGTCTGTATGACAGAAGGACCCTTTCGGCTTGTACCCAAAATAACGTCCATTAATAAAGTTTATAGTTTTGAGTTATAAATTGATTTACTAATCATACAACATTATGAATCTGAAAATTCAAGTATGTCGAGCTCTCGACGCAGATTGTTAAAGCGGTCTTCAGCTAATGGTTTTATGAAAATGTCTGCTAGTTGATGATCTGTGTCAACAAATTCTAAGCAATTATCTCCGTATTGTTGGTGATCACGTAAAAAGTGATGACGAATCTATATGTGCTTTGTGCGTGAATGGCATACAGGATTCTTAGTCAGGTTAATAGTGCTAGTGTTGTCATAATAAATAGGAATCTTAGTGTAGTACAGATTGTAGTCTTCTAAGGTTTGCTTCATCCATAAAATTTGAGCACAACATCGTCCGGCGGCGATATACTCAGCCACAGTAGTTGATAGTGCTACAGAATTTTATTTCTTGCTAAACCATGAGACTAAGATTTTTCCTAGAAAATGACACGTATCGCTAGTACTTTTACGGTCAACTTTGCATCCTGCAAAATTCGCATCCGAGTAACCTATCAGGTTAAAGGATTTGGTTTCAGGATACTATAAGCCGACTGTTGAAGTTCCCTTAAGGTATCGGAAGATACACTTAACGCCACATAAGTGTGATTCCTTAGGATTTGCCTGATATCATGCACAAATACAGACACTAAATATAATATCAGGGCGACTAGAAGTTAAATACAATAAACTACCAATCATACCTTGATACTTACACTGGTCGACAGGTTTGCCACTTTCATCAGTGTCAAGCTTTGTTGATGTACCCATTGGAGTTCTGATTAGCTTTACATTGTCGAAGTCTTACTTTTTCAGTATGTCCTTTGTATATTTAGCTTGATTGATGAATGTTCCTTTTGAGTGTTGTTTGATCTGAAGTCCTAGAAAGAAGTTCAGCTCTCCCATCATACTCATCTCAAATTCACTCTGCATACACTTAGCAAACTCTTGACAAAGTTTTTAGTTAGTAGATCCGAATATGATGTCATCAACATATATTTGCACAAGAAGAGTATCATCTTCTAAAGACTTGATAAATAAAGTAGTATCAACTCTTCCTTTGAAAAATTATTTTCAAGTAAGAAAGCACTTCGGCGTTCATACCAAGCACGAGGTGCCTGTTTGATTCCATAGAGTGCTTTCTTAAGTCTGAATAAGTGATCAGGTTTTTAAAAATCTTCAAAACCAGGGGGTTGTTTCACAAAAAAACTTCTTCTTTCAAAAATTGGTTTAAAAATAAACTTTTCACATCCATTTGAAATAATTTAAAATTATTAAAACATGCAACTGCACAAAACATGCGGATAGCTTCTAGTCTAGCAATAGGAGCATATGTCTCGTCATAATCAATACCTTCTTTTTGATTATAACCTTGTGCCACTAGACGTGCTTTGTCGTATAGAACTTGTCCATCTTCACTTAATTTATTTCGGAACACCCATTTAGTACCAATTATCGATTGACCAATAGTTTTAGGAACGAGTTCCCAAACTTGGTTTCTCTCAAATTGATTAAGTTCCTATTACATGGTATCAATCCAAAATTCATCATTAAAAGCATCTGCTACATTCTTAGGTTCTACTTGTGAAATAAAGGCTACATTAGCTGCTATTTCAGTATCTCTATATGAAGAGCGGGTACTTACACCTTTTGATATGTCACCTACAATGAGCATCTTTGGATGATCTGACAAGAACTTTAATGACTCGAATCTAATAGTCAGATCTTCTACGGGACTTTTATCGATTCTGGCTTGTATATTTTTATCATCACTGTCGCTAGATCTGCGACTATTGAGTGTTTCACTTAACAAAATACCTAAAATTGGCTTTTGAAAGAAAACGAGAAAAAGTACAAGAAGTACAAATTATTCTGGGAAGTAATGCTATGAAAGTCTGATCTGAGAGCGATCACTTTGTTCCTTGGACAATACGATGATGATGAAGAAAACTGTTTGAAGAAGACGAACAATCGGAAGAACTAAGTCACCGAAAAGGTATCAAGCAACGGCACTAATAGCACAGTCGAATGCTTTCTTGCTTTGCTTCACCCCGTTCTTGAGAAAAAGTTGAAGAAATGCTTCTGAGAATATCACTCTGGAAGTATGAGTTTTCTCAGAATTTTCTCTTCTGTCTCTATGTTGATCTCCTCCTTTTGTCTATGTAAAAATAAGTCTATTTATAGACTTGACCCTTTGTGCGTAAAAAGCAACAAAATCGGGTCTTTACGCTAGTAACTGTCACCCACGATGTAAATCATCCTCTACGCACGTTGACACGTGTCCCATGTAGAGTTTTGATCTCTACGCATGGTGACACATGTCCTACTACTTCAATAAAGTGGGGAGAGCACGTATACACGTTCCTCGATAAGTGTGGCATGAAAGCCACATAGGCAAACCACGTTCTCAAGTAGCCAGGAAAGATTGAGCGTAAAAATGACCCAAAATATGCTTCCAGCGTAAAGTGGCAAACTGGCACAAAATAGCCCAAAATAAACTTCCCGCGTAAAGTGGCTAAAAAAATAGCCTTGAGCGTAAAAAGTAGCCTAAATAGACTTTACGCCGACAATAGCCTTGAGCGTAAAAGCTCGAATAGCTATCGTGCGTAAAAGAAGCAGTTTTATTGAGCGTAAAATAGCCCCATTTGCACACTATACGACGAGTATTGGGTTTGGTGGAAAGATTTTCTCGGCTTCTGTGAAATCCTGCTGTCAAAAAATCATTATGTCAGATCAAATCACTTGTATTAAATGCGGCCTGACAGTCTGTCCCCAGCGTAAAAGTGGAGGATAACATTCGCGTAAAAGCTTCTCGCATAGAGAATAGCATACGTAGAGAGTAGCTCGCGTAGAGTCTGAGTTTGACTCAGTTTGAATTGCGTAAAGTTCTCAACTTCTTTGACTTGGTCTTTGAAGTACTTTTTACGCTCCTACAAGACCCCCTTCAAAGTTTTCAAATTATTTTCAAAAAATTTGAAATACTTTGAAAAGAAGCGTAAAATTCGGGATTTCACAGTCAGCGTAGAATTTGGGATATCCAACGGTCATCCGCGTAAAAGTTGGGATATCCAACAGTCAGCGTAAAAATTCGAGAATTTGAACCGATTAAAAAATTCTCTATAAATAGAGCTCTTCCGAGAGAGATAAAACTGTACTTGTCTTCCGTAATCTCGATCTCTCTTACTCGATTCCTCTTTCATACTCTTGCTTTCAATCCGATGGCTCCCAAGAAGTCCGTCGCCGGCAGCAAGGGCAAGAAACCCGTCGCCGATTCATCATCGGCCGACTGCACGAAGACCCTCGTCCAATCATCAACGACGCCCCAACAGAACAACCCCACCGTGGCTCCAGCAATGAAGGGTAAAGCCCTACTTTATCTCGGCTACAAGTTCGTCGGAGAAGAAGAAGAAAACTCGAACCTTCAAATTTCACGCCCACGTCATACGTGTCAGCGTAGAACCTGAAATAACAAAATACGCCCACGTTTATACGTATCAGCGTAAAGTTAAGAACATACGCCGACGTTTATACGTGCCAGCGTAAATTAAGAATATACGCCTACGTCTATACGTGCCAGCGTAAATTTCAAAATACGCTCACATCAACATGTGCCAGCGTAATACGCTCATGTCAACACATGCCAGCGTAAAAATTAAAATACACTCATGTCAACACATGCCAGCGTAAAATATAATTTACGCTCACGTCTATACGTGTCAGCGTAAAATCTAAAATACGCTCATGTCAACACATGCCAACGTAAAATTCAATTTACGCTCACGTCTATATGTGTCAGCGTAAAATCTAAAATACGCTCATGTGAACACATGCCAGCAGAACATTTAAATTACACTCACATCAACATGTGCCAGATTAAAATTTAACCAGAAAAAGACTTTGTATGTAAAAATCTTTTACACTTAAAAAAGTTTTTATGAACTTAAATAAGCATAAAATTTGCATAGTCAGAGTTTTTAATCTTTATGCGTAAAAACTCAGACCAAATTATCTGCGTAAAAATTTTAAATTAGATTTTCACTAACTTGATTTTTTTTCTTTTTTTTCTTTTGGCAGTGGATTTGCAGATTCACCCACTTGCAGAAGTATTTGGCTCATCAGCTGTTATGGTGGGCTCGAATTATTTAGAGAACCTGTCCAATGTGGAGTTTCCCTAATCGAATCTGGAATACCCTGTAGAAAGAGCACAGTTGATAGCTGCCCAAAGGGATAGAATGCTGCTATCCATGATTAATGGAGAACTGTTGACCTCGCTGGTTGGCCAACAATTTGTAAAACCAGCTTTCTTATTCGGGGATGCGATAGACTTCAAGTCACAAACACACCCCAAGAAGGAGTCTTGGGTGTTCAAGTCTGGAGATAGAGCAATGTATCTCCCTGATATGGATAGAGATTATCCTCTATCTGCCTTTATCCATGCCACCCATCCCCGACAGATGCTGTGGAATTTGACTCCCAGCAGTCATGGAAGGCCGGGTAGAATCATCTTCAAGAGGGAGAGACCCACTGACATGGGCTACCACACCAGTACTCCCAGTGGTGGTGTTGTCCCCTTCTGTGGTCTCTTGCCAGGATTTACTTCGAGTGAAGATTCGGCTTTAATCTAACCGGTGCAGACCCAGATGTTCATCAATAAGTTCATAAGGGCTGCGGTATTATATTCCCAAACAAGCCCTAGGCTACCAGGATGGTTGACTCCATTTAACCAGAACTGGATCCAAATTAGTGTTTGGATCATGAAGAATTTCACGACCGATTTGAAAGCCATCGGTCTGTATGAAGCAGTGGCCTCAACTAGTTAAGGTATACCACCAAACAGTAACTTGTTCATGGCCCTGATGGAGATATATATCAGTTCAACAAGAACCTTCGCAACCCTAAAAGGTGAAATGGGTCTCGCACTCCACGAGATGCAATTTATCTCAAAGCTGCCAATGGAGGAATCCCCATATGAAGAATATGTTCCCTCCAACCGGGAACTTGCTGAAATCAGAAAGAAAAATCCTCAATTGGTTAAACTATATGAAGAGTTGATGTGCCATTACATTATTTGCACTACTATGCACGAGAGTGGATGTCATCTGGCATATATCAACAAGTGGACGACATATCTCTTTTACCACAATGATAAAATATCCAAAGATGATAAAGAAAGAATCCAGGAGAACAAAGCTCTAACCATCAACACTAGTTCAACAATACCTGCAGATAAAATACAGGATATGATGTTTGGCTACAAATTTTAGGATAAATATTTGTCCACCAAGACTGGGGAGTTCCCTGCCGAAATCGAAGCCTTGAGCTTCCTCAGATATGGCAGCCAGAAGATCCAGGAAAGCCTTGCTGGAAGGCTTCCTTTCTCTATGGTTGAGGAGATGGGTTGTACCGGGGACCGGTACAGTTGATAGAATCCACCGAAACGTGCTATGGCCAGCGGTACGTTTGGTGTTTAAAATTAGAATCAACCTGCTGTCGGCAATGGTGTGCCGAATAAACACAGGTTTGAGGACTTTTGGCGAGGAGCTAATCAACAATGCTCCTCACCAGAACGTATTCCCTAGCGTAGAAATGCCCTACACTTCCTTGATGGGCTGGCTGTTGCACCACAACTGCAATTTGTTGCCACTAGGCCCGGAAGATGATGTGGAGGTCTTCCTCCAGAAGTTCAACAAAGCTACATGGACTGCCACGATAGTGGCAGATACCCGAGCAGTGTTGAATTATTCTTATGGTTGGAACTTTTTCTGTACCCGACCATAAGTCCCAGTCGACTGCTTCGGCATTCAATTTGAAGATGAAGTTGAAGGAAGAACCTTACTGTCTGCGCCAATTTTCAGATGGCTACAGTGCATCAGACCCTCCCATCTGATATACAGAAATGAAGACAGTTGTGCGTTCGAACCATATCTACCAAGTAGGTTCGCTCGCCAATTTTGATATGACCAACTTTATGTTGGTAATCCCTCTACCAGTTTCCGTCATTATGGAAAACTGATTTACGGTGCGAGAGGTTGGAGATATTTTAGTACCGCCTGTACCGGTGCCAAATTCAAAGTATCAACTGCTACCAGCACCACCGAGCTACGTATACTTCATATGTATGCTCACTTTTATGCTTCCATCCGCTCCTTCGCCCATGGCTACAACCTGAGAGGTAGTCTAAAATGGCCCAAGGAAGGAAATATTGAAGAGCTAGTCAGGGTACCATCAGACATACCAGACGACGCTGCCGTTCCAGATCAATATCTGGAAGTTATCCCTACGGAAGTTGGGAAAAAAGCTACGGAACCTATCATTATTGGTAAGTCCCGAAAACGGAAACAAGGTGCAGCTGTTACTCTTCCGGAGAAGACCCCAGAAAAGAAGAAGAAGGCTACCACCAAAAGACCTTCTAGATCAAGATCCACTACCCCGGAGAGTGACACTCAGGTGGATGAGCCGCAACATGTTGCATCTTCTTCAGTTCATCCTGGAGAAGGATCTTCAGCATCTCAACCAGCAGCACCAACAAAGGCTGTGGTATTCCTATCTCCGGGACGTCTCAGCTCAGCACTTTACTTGACTTTGCCACAAAAGGCACAAGTTGTTGAGGATATTGCTCCAGTACATACTGTTGATCAAGAGCCCATTCCATCCGATGAACCAGCTATTAATTTTGATGATAAGGATTGGACTGGAGATTATGACGCATACTTGGCACATCCTACACCTACTCCAAGTAAATATAATTTATACAAAATCCATACAAAATTATGATTTTTTGTATATTAACTTATTTTGTTTAATTTTTTTGTAGATGTCATCATTACATCCAAGATTGTGGCTCCTCCTCCTCCTCAAGAAGATATTTATGAGGAAAATGCAGAGTCTGAGGAGGAGGCTTCTTCTTCAGAAGAAGAAGATGCTTAAGAAGAAGTACCACAAGAGCCCGAAGTGGAGACTCAGGAAGAATGTCCTCCATTTATGGAGGTACAACAAGAGCCAGAAATGCAGGCTCAACCAGAAGTGTTCCCTCCTGCTGAGAACAAGAATAACGAACAAACTGCAGTAGAACCTGCTGTAGATGATGAATAGGCTACTGAAGAAGAATTAGACTTCAACGGAGAATCAGTTGTAGAAGGACTCACTACAACTGAAATACTTGAAGATTCTGCAGAGCCAATAGCTGAAGAAGGTGATGAAGGCATACTTAAGTCATCAACTGAAGCTGGAGAAGTTGTAATAGCATCATCTGCTATTGCTACTGATCTAGTACAAGTTTCTGAAGAGACAATGCCTGAACCGGAGTCAGCTGCCATAACTACCATTCCACCCACACTAATCACCACCACCGAAACTCAAGTAGTTTCAGCTCTAGAAACGGCTGGAGTAATAAATGCTGAAGATACTGTTCCTCAAGCTTCTAGAAATCAGTTGGCCATGGTAGCAGTGACAACAATGTCTTCATCTCAGCCTGCTACTAAGGCAACATCTGCCCCTAGTCTTTAAAGAAGAGATTTGAAAGACATCGCCGCAACGCTGAGCTCGAGTGCAGAAATGAATCTCTTAGTTGAGATTCATACTGAGACTTTTTACAAGACTTTAGCAGCTTTGATCAAGATGGTCCTGAATAAGGGACTCAATTATGAAAGCTTGAAGGCATCTATCTCTCTTACGATCAGAAATGTCGCCATGTTTAATGATGCAGCGAGAGCAGCGGCATTGGAGAAAGTCGTGGAGGGACTTGAACAGCCCATCAAAGAATATCTGAAGCTGTCAAGTGAAACCACTGAAAGTCTCATCCAAGAGGTGTATGATGCTTTATCTGCTGAATACCTCACTCGGGAGATGACTTTCAATGAAGCCCTCCATGAGTATAGCATAAAGGTCGCCAAAGAAAATGCTTTTTTGGCAGGAGCAAAACCCCAGCTGGATAGCCAGAGAGAAGCCTATGAAACCTCGAATATGAGAATTCATCAACAAAATGATAAAATTCGAGAAGTTGAGGCTGAGTTGGCTCGCTTGAAGGCAGAGAGGGATCAGCTGATCATAGCTCAAGACCAGCAGCTTACACAGAGCTCGATTTTGGAAGAACAAGTCTTTAGAGCTGAATCTACCATCAAAACCCTTGACGAAGCTAAGGATAAGATGATATTCACTATCACGCCCCAGAACCAGAATACTAGAGAGCGGGGGCAGACATAGCCAGCTACGTATATTGAAATGGATTCCATCTCGCTATACGGTCACAGCTGTCTAGATACATGAGGGTTTTCTACAAGCCAACAGTCTCCTATGGTCAAGAACAAGCCTAGTGTCTCAATCACAAGCAAGTAAGTAAATATTACAAGATGTATGATCGTTAAATATACAATAATAAGGCGTCCCAAATATTACATATTCAGCTGATCATGAAGCTAGTCGTTACAAAATGTGAGGACTAGCAAGAGTTTAGTCATACATGATCAACCCTAGGATCTCTCAATCATGTTACAGCCCGTGGACAGACAGTAAGTAAATATAATCGAGCTAAACAGGTGCTTGTCGGCTAAACGCCTCAAAAGAATATTTTTACAATAGAGTGGGAGAGCCAAAAATAACCCACTCGTTGCCAGGGTTCCGTCTAGTGGCCACCATCTGGCTGAAAGGTCGGTAGATCCTCTGGAGCTGCTCCGAAATCTGGCCATAGAAAACCAGCTGGGTTAGATCCCAGAAAGAGCAAGTGCCACAAAGGAAGCTTCATTTAGGAACTAAAACCAGCAATCAGCACAAGATATAAGTAAAAGTAAGAACTGAAAATAAAGAAAACACATCAGGATGATATACGACGAGATAACCATGGAACTATTCAGATAACCAGGTTATAACCCGTAAACCAAACAAGGACCGGGGTTGTAACCCTTCGTCTGAACAGAACTTGGAATTCTCACCATTTATCGGTAAAATAATTACAAGCATTCTGGTCATGCAGTAATCTAGAACAGGATCAGGACAAGATTATACTGGTTAGACTCCATCCAATCATTTCACGGCCAAGCAAGAATTACGGCTTGATACTTTAACTAACTATCAGGTCATGTCATATTTACTTATCAAGAGTGCACCACTACGGATCACTATTGTGTCATGCTCAGGTATTATTTCCAAACATCTTAAACAAATCTATGATTATCAAGTTCATGACAAAAGACGTAAGGATATAAAATGGACGTAAAATATCTAATAAAATATCAATAATAATATAACAAGACAAAGCACAGGAAGTCCATGCGGCTCAGGGGAATGAATTCATGCGGCTCAGGAGAATGGATTCAGGCGGCTGAAGGGTATCAGTCGTATACGGCCAGTGGTAGGGAAGGAGCATATGCGGCTTAGCCAGAGCACCCCATGCGGCTGGAGAGATATGAGTCCATGCGGCTGGCGGGAAACCAAGCCTATGCGGCTGGCGGGGAAAAAAGATCTTATGCGGCCAGCGGAGGAATGGATCTTATGCGGCCGAGAAGACACGGGTCCATGCGGCTCAAGATCAGGGCCTATGCGGCTCGGAGGAGAAGTTCATGCGGCTCAGGAGAATCAGGGCCTATGCGGCTCGGGAGAAAAGTTCATGCGGCTGAGAGGATCAGGGCCTATGCGGCCAGGACTGTCGTATGAAGACTCACGCGGCTCGGAATCTCTTGCCGCATAAAAATGCGGTCAAGTCTATTACTGTTCTTCTTCTCCAAGCTTCCGAGAAGAAGAACACCAAGAATCCATGCTTCCAAGCTCCATGAAACCTTCATCTGAAGTCCAAATTCGAACTTCGATAGGTCAAAATGGGGTAGAACGAGATTCCCTACAACATGGAACCATCAAAACTAGGAAATAACAAGATTAAGTAGATCAAAACCCAAGAAATCCGAAAATAAAGTAAACTTAGATCTACAAGAATCTAGCCATAAAAAGAGACAATGCTAAGTTCTAAAGTAAGTTAAAATGCTGTAAGGAAGAGAATGAAGCAATAAAATTTGAGTTCCTCCATGAAGCAAGTTGTACTTGCCTAGACCTCTCTCTCCCTCTCTCTGGTAGGTAAGGAAGTAAATAAGGAAGAAGAAGATGATAAATGAAGAGAGAGAAAGGAGAAGGGTTATAAATATGAATGGTGGTGGTAGGTAGGGGGTTCATCCATGGGTTCATCATGAACCAATAGCAAATCCCAAACCGAACCAAGCCAACCCGGACCAAGAATAAACTGAGACAAGAAGGAAAAGCTAAGCCAGGAATTAAGCAATACAAGATAAAATACGTACACGTATTCCAAATACGTAATACGAACCACAGGCATTACAACTCTATCCACCTTAAAAGAATTCCGTCCTCGGAATTTAATCAAGAGGCTAGAGGAGCAATGACAAGCTACATTAATCATATGCTAGCTATAACTAGGCAGACAATCACTCATTCAAGCAAAGAATCGAAGGCATGAGGCATAAGAAAGACATTATACCTCACGAGTCAAACAAGTCGGGATATCGCGATCGGATATCATCCTCACGCTCCCACGTTGACTCCCCCAAAGAGTGATGACCCCAAGCAACTCGGACTAACTTGATAGTCTTATTCTTGAGGATCTTCTCTTTCCGGTCCAATATAGACACGGGCCTCTCCTCATACGAAAGGTTGGTACCAACAACCAATTCCGAATGATCCAGGATGTGGCTCGGGTCCGGGATATACCGTCGTAATTAGGATACATGGAACACGTCATGCACCTCGCTTAGAGACGGCGGAAGAGCGAGACGATAGGACACATCTCCTACTCGCTCCAGAATGTCAAATGGCCCTATATACCTAGGACTAAGCTTTTTCCGTACGCCAAAACGAATGACGCCACGGTTAGGCAAAATCCTCATGAATACATGATCACTGACAGAAAACTTGAGAGGGCGCCGATGAGAATCGGTCCAATAGTGCTGGCGATCTTGGGTAACTCGAAGATGATCTCTGACCCTTCTGACCACTTTAACCGTCTGGGCAATCATTTCTGGACCGAGCATCTATCTCTCTCCAACATCATCCCATGCTAGCGGGGATCTGCACTTCCTGCCATACAGTGCCTCGAACGGTGCCATCTGGATACTAGCCTGGAAACTGTTATTGTACGAAAATTCTACCTGGTGCAAGTGATCTTCCCATGAACCACCGAAGTTAAGTGTGCAAGACTGCAACATATCTTCAAGAGTCTGGATCGTATGCTCCGACTGGCCATCTGTCTGCGGGTGATAAGCTGAGCTGAATTAGAGATGAGTTCCCAAACTCTTTTGCAAGCTACGCCAAAAGTGCGACATAAATCTTGAATCTCGGTCCGAGGTGATACTGACTGGCACACCGTGCAATCTGACAATCTGCCTGAGGTACATCTCTGCTAACTGAGCCGTCGACTGACCAACTCTGAATGGAAGAAAGTGAGCTACTTTCGTGAGCCGATCAACTATAACCCAGATAGCATCTCTACCAGCTGGGGATCTAGGTAGTCCAGTCACAAAATCTATGGTCACATGCTCCCACTTCCATTCTGAAATCGGTAAGGGCTGAAGAAGTCCAGCCGGTCTCTGATGTTCGGCTTTAACTTGTTGGCAAACCAAACACCGAGAGACAAATCGAGCTATCTCCCGCTTCATGCCATTCCACCAAAAGTGCTGACGGATATCACGGTACAACTTCGTACCACTAGGATAAATGGAATACTGTGAACTGTGCGCTTCCGACATGATCTCCTGCCTGAAATCTCCACTGGGTACACAAAGACGCTTACCATGTCGAAGGGTACCATCCTCATGAATACATAACTCTGGTCTTCATCCTGCCTCACACTCTGTTCTGAGTCGCTGAAGCTTGAAATCTGCTGACTGCGCCATCCGGATCCTCTCGACTATAGTGGACTGAACTTGTATACTGGCCATCAAGGCCACACTGAAAGGGAGTACAACATCAATACCCATCTTCTGAAGATCTGCTAACAGCTCTGGTTGCGCTGTTAGGAAATAAACTCCGGCTCTCATGTTCAACGCATCTGCAATGACGTTGGCCTTTCCAGGATGATACTGCAAGTTGACGTCATAATCCATAAGAAGCTCCAGCCACCATCTCTGACGCATGTTAAGATCCTTCTGAGGGAAAACATACTTCAGGCTCTTGTGGTCGGTGAAAATCTCTACCCTATCTCCGTACAAGTAGTGTCTCCACAACTTAAGTGCAAACACCTCTGCTGCCAGTTCCAAGTCATGGGTTGGGTAATTCCTCTCATGATCACGAATTTGTCGTGACGCATAAGCTATTACCTTACCATGCTGCATCAGAACATATCCTAAACCTCTGCCTGAAGCATCACAATACACTGAGAATCCTCCAGTCCCATCTGGAAGCGTAAGAATAGGAGCTGTTATCAGGCCTTGCTTCAACTGCTCAAAAGAATCCTGACACTCTGCTGTCCAGGCAAACTGCGCATCCTTGCGGGTCAACTGGGTCAATGGCGCTGATATCCGAGCAAAATCTGAAATGAACCGCCGATAGTAGCCGGCCAATCCAAGAAAACTATGAACCTCTGCAACTGTGCTGGGCACTGGCCATGACTCAATAGCCACAATCTTCTGGGGATCTACTTCTACTTCTCCTCGAGTGATGATATGACCCAAGTACGAAATGCGATCGAGCCAGAACTCGCATTTACTGAACTTGGCATACAACTGGTGCTCCCTAAGAATCTGAAGAACCACACGAAGATGCTGCTCATGCTCCACCTCACTCTTGCTGTAGACTAAGATGTCATCCAAGAACACAATCACGAACTGATCCAAGTAGGGCATGAAAATACGATTCATGAGATCCATGAATACCGTCGGCGTATTGGTCGCTCCAAAAGGCATAATAAGGAACTCCCAATGCCTATACCTCGATCTAAAAGCTGTCTTCGGGATATCCTGCTCTCTGACTCTGATCTGATGATATCCTGAGCGTAAGTCGATCTTCAAGAATACTGATGCCCCTTTAAGCTGATCAAACAAGTCATCTATCCTCGGGAGAGGATATCTGTTCTTGATTGTCACTGAGTTCAAGGTACGATAATCAACACATAACCTGGACGTACCATCCTTTTTTTTACAAGAAGCATCGGGGCTCCCCAAGGCGGTCCACTAGCACGAATGAATCCCTTAGCTCGAAGTTCTTCAATCATCTTGTACAAGATCTCCAATTCTGAAGGCGCCATCCTGTAGACTCTCTCTGACACTGGGGCTGTCCCGGGAATCAAGTCTATAGTGAACTCGATCTCCCGCTCCGGAGGCATACCTGGAAGTTCTTCTGGGAAAATATCTGGAAACTCCTCGACTATCCTGGGCAACTGCACTGCTGCTACTGCCATCCGTAATATAGGAGAAGGCTCAACTTCGCCTCGGGAAAAGGAAAACTCTGGCTCGCTTGGAATGCTAAAAACAACCCTACCAATATGGCAGTCTATTCTAGCATACTGGTTCCTCAACCAATCCATCCCTAAGACCACATCATAATCGGCCATCGGGAACTCTATCAATCTAGCAAAAAATTCTCTAACGCTAACTACGATCCGACACGAGGAAAACACTCTATCTACTCCCACAAGTTCGCTACCAGTAAGTATATTGAGCCTTACTGATAATGACTCGGGCTCCACTCATATCCGTGTCGCGAATCGTGCAGACATAAAAGAATGCGATGTACCAGAATCAAATAAAGCTGAATCTGGAAAGGAGTCGACGAGAATAGTACCTGCCACTACCTCTCCTGGTGCCAATCCTTCCTCTGCGGTCATCACCATAGCATGACCATGCCCTCGGGGTGCTGGTCCCCTCTGCTGAAATCCTTGCTGCCTGCTCTGACTCTGGGCTTGGACTTGTACATATTGCTGGGGGTTCTGTTGCTGGAACACTTGGGTCTGAGGCGGCAAGGGCCTCGGCAATGGATACTGCTGCTGCTGCTGGACCGGTGCGGGTCCTCTCACTGAAGAGCTAGAAAGGTTGGACGATGATGAACCACCCCTATTCGGGCAGGATCCAACCCTATGGTCTGGTGCTCCACAAGCCAGACACAATCTATGTGCCCTACGACATTCTGCTACTACATGGCCTGGCTTCCCATAATAAGAACATCCCACTGCGGAAGTCTGCTTCTGCTTCTGCAGCTGAGGGTATGTCGGGGTGGAATGCTGAACCCACGTTACTGAGGCCGCTCGCCTCGGAGCTCCAATAGTCAAAGCCCTGGCTGCTGGGGCTGGGGCTGAAGACTGATTCATCTGGCCATGAGATCTCTTCCGACCTCCAGCCCTATCCATAATCCTCTGGGAGGTATACTCATGCCTCCTAGCTGCTCTCAAGATTGCATCAAAAGTCTGATGCTCAAACTGTTCAACTGCCAATAGAATCTCCAGGTGAAGCCCTTGCTGGAATCGATGGGCTCTATCATACTCGGTTGCCACTAAGGTGGGAGCAAACCGACTGAGTCTCGAAAACTCGGCCGTATATCCGTCGACCGTCCTGCCCATCTGCTTCAGATTGGTGAACCTCGTCTGTAGATCGTATCGAGCTACAGCATCAAAATACTTGGTCTGAAATCTCTCTTTGAATACTGCCCAAGCAATGGATGCTGCTAATCCAACGGCCTGCGCTGCCCACCAACTGCGGGCAAGATCTAGCAACTACAGGCGCACAACGGCCACCTTCTCGTTCTCTAGGGTCCTGGCTGCTTCTAGAATCACCTCTGTGTCCTGAAGCCATGCATCTGCGGTGATAGCATCTTCACTACCGTCGAAGAATGGAGGGTTCAAGCGCTTGAAGCTGTTGGCCGCGCTGTTACCCTGATGGCCTCCTCTGGTCAGAGCATCCGTCACTGCCTGGTGCAAGGCGTCTCTACGACGATCTTGAGAAGCTATCAAAGTCCTGACGAGACCTACCAAAGTGCCATCATCAGGTTCAGCAGGCTGAACGGGCTGGACTGGTGGCTCTCCATCAGAAGGCACAACTCTTGAGGCTACTCCGGAGTGCTGGACTTGATCTCCAGGTTGCTGCTGGTCCGCGGGAGGTGCTCCGCCTCGCTGGTCGGTAGGACCACGATCAATGCTGCTGAAGAAGATGACATAGGGAACAATAAGGAAGGACCAGGACAGATCAACGATACAAGCATATGATCAGGACAAGAATCCAGGGATTCAGAAGATATGAGCAGAGATCAAGGGCAAATGTTGATTGTGACATCTATTCGGTAAACCCTCACATATCTTGATTTACAAGACCTGCATGGGCCACCACTTAAACCATGTCACGCCCCAGAACCAGAATACTGGAGAGCGAGGGCAGACATAGCCAGCTACGTATATTGAAATGGATTCCATCTCGCTATACGGTCACGGCTGTCTAGATACATGAGGGTTTACTACAAGCCAACAGTCTCCTATGGTCATGAACAAGCCTAGTGTCTCAATCACAAGCAAGTAAGTAAATGTTACAAGATGTATAATCATTAAATATACAATAATAAGGCATCCTAAATATTACATATTCAGCAGATCATGAAGCTAGTCGTTACAAAATGTGAGGACTAGCAAGGGTTTAGTCATACTTGATCAACCCTAGGATCTGTCAATCATGTTACAGCCCGTAGGCAGACAGTAAGTAAATGCAATCGAGCTAAACAGGTGCTCGTCGGCTAAACGCCTCAAAAGAATATTTTTCCAATAGAGTGGGAGAGCCAAAAATAATCCACTCGTTGCCAGGGTTCCGTCTAGTGGCCACCATCTGGCTGGAAGGTCGGTAGATCCTCTGAAGCTGCTCCGAAATCTGGCCATACAAAACCAGCTGGGTCAGATCCCAGAAAGAGCAAGTGCCATAAAAGAAGCTTCACTTAGGAACTAAAACCAGCAATCAGCACAAGATATAAGTAAAAGTAAGAACTGAAAATAAAGAAAACACATCAGGATGATATACGACGAGATAACCATAGAACTATTCAGATAACCAGGTTACAACCCGTAAACCAAACAAGGACCGGAGTTGTAACCCTTCGTCTGAACATAACTTAGAATTCTCACCATTTATCGGTAAAATAAATACAAGCATTCTGGTCATGCAGTAATCTAGAACAGGATCAGGACAAGATTAGACTGGTTAGACTCCATCCAATCATTTTACGGCCTAGCAAGAATTACGACTTGATACTTTAACTAACTAGGGTTATCACAGGCCTAATTACTAGCAAGATACAGTGAGAATCATCCACAGCCACAAGCCCTGCAGACCATCCAGGTTACCCGGGTTAAAAGATTAGAGTTAAATTCAGGTGGGTACATCGTCCAGGAAACAAATGTACCCTTAGGTAGCTTGAAGGGTGCAACACATGATAGTGTGCTGGAAATGTGTCCTACTCGACGGCAGGCTACAGATACCAAGGCGTGCCCAGGTAACGGGATTGCCTGTAGCTGTGAGATCTCTTCATGACTAATGTATTAATCTAGTTATTAGCCTTAGTCCATTTCAATAGGTACTCCTGACCGTGGTACTCAGGAGTCCCTGTCCTAGACATGATGCAAGACAGGATTGGATTATTTGTACAAGCACAATCGCCCACGGTATCCAGGATTTATTATACAGGTCATGTCATGTCAGGTAGCCGTCGCAACAGCTTATCAGATATATCATGTCAGGTTTTCATGTCAAGAGTTCTTATCAGGAGTGCGCCACGACGGGCCACTATCAGGTCATGTCATGTTTACTTGTCAAGAGTGCACCACTACGGATCACTATTATGTCATGCTCAGGTATCATTTCCAAACATCTTAAACAAATCCATGATTATCAAGTTCATGACAAAAGGCAACATCTCAGCCTGCTACTAAGGTAACATCTGCCCCTAGTCTTTAAAAAAGAGATTTGATAGACATCGCCGCAACGCCGAGCTTGAATGCAGAAATGAATCTCTTAGTTGAGATTCATACTGAGACTTTTTACAAGACTTTAGCAGCTTTGATCAAGATGGTCCTGAATAAGGGACTCAATTATGAAAGCTTGAAGGCATCTATCTCTCTTACGATCAGAAATGTCGCCATGTTTAATGATGCAATGAGAGCAGCGGCATTGGTGAAAGTCGTGGAGGGACTTGAACAGCCCATCAAAGAATATCTGAAGCTGTCAAGTGAAACCACTGAAAGTCTCATCCAAGAGGAGTATGATGCTTTATCTGCTGAATACCTCACTCGGGAGATGACTTTCAATGAAGCCCTCCATGAGTATAGCATAAAGGTCGCCAAAGAAAAAGCTTTTTTGGCAGGAGCAAAACCCCAGCTGGATAGCCAGAGAGAAGCCTATGAAACCTCGAATATGAGAATTCATCAACAAAATGATAAAATTCGAGAAGTTGAGGCTGATTTGGCTCGCTTGAAGGCAGAAAGGGATCAGCTGATCATAGCTCGAGACCAGTAGCTTCACAGAGCTCGATTTTGGAAGAACAAGTCTTTGGAGCTGAATCTAGCATCAAAACCCTTGACGAAGCTAAGGATAAGATGATAGTCACTGTCACGCCCCAGAACCAGAATACTGGAGAGCGGGGGCAGACATAGCCAGCTACGTATATTGAAATGGATTCCATCTCGCTATACGGTCACAGCTGTCTAGATACATGAGGGTTTACTACAAGCCAACAGTCTCCTATGGTCATGAACAAGCCTAGTGTCTCAATCACAAGCAAGTAAGTAAATGTTACAAGATGTATGATCGTTAAATATACAATAATAAGGCATCCCAAATATTACATATTCAGCTGATCATGAAGCTAGTCGTTACAAAATGTGAGGACTAGCAAGAGTTTAGTCATACATGATCAACCCTAGGATCTGTCAATCATGTTACAGCCCGTAGGCAGACAGTAAGTAAATACAATCGAGCTAAACAGGTGCTCTTCGGCTAAATTCCTCAAAAGAATATTTTTACAATAGAGTGAAAGAGCCAAAAATAACCCACTCGTTGCCAGGGTTCCGTCTAGTGGCCACCATCTGGCTGGAAGGTCGGTAGATCCTCTGGAGCTGCTCCGAAATCTGGCCATACAAAACCAGCTGGGTCAGATCCCAGAAAGAGCAAGTGCCACAAAGGAAGCTTCACTTAGGAACTAAAACCAGCAATTAGCACAAGATATAAGTAAAAGTAAGAACTGAGAATAAAGAAAACACATCAGGATGATATACGACGAGATAACCATGGAACTATTCAGATAACCAGGTTACAACCCGTAAACCAAACAAGGACCGGGGTTGTAACCCTTCGTCTGAATAGAACTTGGAATTCTCACCATTTATCGGTAAAATAAATACAAGCATTCTGGTCATGCAGTAATCTAGAACAGGATCAGGACAAGATTAGACTAGTTAGACTCCATCCAATTATTTTACGGCCAAGCAAGAATTACGGCTTGATACTTTAACTAACTATCAGGTCATGTCACGTTTACTTATCAAGAGTGCACCACTACGGATCACTATTGTGTCATGCTCAGGTATTATTTCCAAACATCTTAAACAAATCCATGATTATCAAGTTCATGACAAAATATCTTAAAATATCAATAATAATATAACAAGACAAAGCACAGGAAGTCCATGTGGCTCAGGGGAATGAATTCATGCGGCTCAGGAGAATGGATTCGGGCGGCTGAAGGGTATCAGTCGTATGCGGCCAGTGGTAGGGAAGGAGCATATGCGGCTTAGCCAGAGCACCCCATGCGGCTGGAGAGATATGAGTCCATGCGGCTGGCGGAAAACTAAGCCTATGCGGCTGGCGGGGAAAAAGGATCTTATGCGGCCAGCGGGGGAATGGATCTTATACGGCCGAGAAGACACGGGTCCATGCGGCTCAGGATCAGGGCCTATGCAGCTCGGGGGAGAAGTTCATGTGGCTCAGGAGAATCAGGGCCTATGCGGCTCAGGGGAAAAGTTCATACGGCTGAGAGAATCAGGGCCTATGCGGCCAGGACTGTCGTATGAAGACTCATGCGGCTCGGAATTACTTGCCGCATAAAAATACGGTCAAGTCTAGCACTGTTCTTCTTCTCCAAGCTTCCGAGAAGAAGAACACCAAGAATCCATGCTTCCAAGCTCCATGAAACCTTCATCCGAAGTCCAAATTCGAACTTCCATAGGTCAAAATAGGGTAGAACGAGATTCCCTACAACATGGAACCATCAAAACTAGAAAATAACAAGATTAAGTAGATCAAAATCCAAGAAATTCGAAAATAAAGTAAACTTAGATCTACAAGAATCTAGCCATAAAAAGAGGAAATGCTAAGTTCTAAAGTAAGTTAAAATGCTGTAAGGAAGAGAATGAAGCAATAAAATTTGAGTTCCTCCATGAAGCAAGTTGCACTTGCCTAGACCTCTCTCTCCCTCTCTCTGGTAGGTAAGAAAGTAAATAAGGAAGAAGAAGATGATAAATAAAGAGAGAGAAAGGAGAAGGGTTATAAATATGAATGGTGGTGGTAGGTAGGGGGTTCATCCATGGGTTCATCATGAACCAATAGCAAATCCCAAACCGAACGAAGCCAACCCGGACCAAGAATAAACCGAGCCAAGAAGGAAAAGCTAAGCCAGGAATTAAGCAATACAAGATAAAATACGTACACGTATTCCAAATACGTAATACGAACCACAGGCATTACAGTCACTTTTGTTGAACTTTCTCATATGCACTCCCGAAGCCCGACGCTCCTTAGCTACTAAAAATGTATTGAGCTCTTGTGAAAAGCATCAAAACTGCTAAAAGACTTATTTGCTCCGCCTTAGGCAAATAAAGAGCTTTTGTAATCTTTCATCTTTTTTCATTTTATAATATTTACAAGAAATGAATAAAATATTTGTTTTATGATCCTATTATTTGTTTTGAAATTAAATAATAGATATGAGATAGAAAACACTTATCAGAGGTAGGACATGACAAGTCTTCTAAACTCAATAAATTATATCTATCCAGAGGTAATACGGACATGATAGATAATGAATCTCGTTTTCTGTTTAGAGTATACAATACTATCAGAGGTATTATGAACGTGACATATCGTAACAACTCAAAAGAAAAAATAGATTAATATCTATTCAGAGGCCAAATAGACATGATAGATAGGAAAAGAAGTAGATTTAATATTTATTCAGAGGTCATAAGAACATAATAAATAATAAATCTCTCTCTCTCTTTTTTTAATCGGCTGGTAAGACAGAAGATCAAAATTCACTTCAAAGAGACAAGGAATCAGCTTAACCAAATATTGGTAGCTGGGGAATAAAGAAGAACTTCAAACATAATATTTCTTCAAGAATTTACCATTGATCGGCATCATGAGCAAATCTCCATTAGGTTTAGACAAACTATAGGCACCATTAGAGAAGACTGTCTCGACGACATAGGGATCTTCCCATTTTGCTTGGAATTTTCCTTTGCTCTATGAGTCATCACCATCGGTCTTCGGACGGCTAGAACTAACTCGTCGACTTTAAATACTCTCTCTTTCACTTTACGATTGAAAGTTCGAGATATACAGGCTTGATACAGCTCAATATGTTGTTGAGCTTGAAGACGCTTTTCGTCCAATCCTTCAAGTTCTTGGAGTCGTAAGCGATCATTGTTCTCTGTAGTTAGCTCATTAGCAATGGCTATTCTAAGAGATGGAATCTGGATTTCCAGTGGGGGAACAGCCTCACATCCGTAAACCAGTAAAAATGGTATAAAACCAGTCGGAGTTCGGACTGTCGTTCGGTAAGCCCATAAACATTCTCTAAGTTTTTCATTCCAATTACGTTTATTAGAAGAGACGAACTTTTTGAGAAATTTAATAATTATCTTGTTGAAAGCTTCGACTAAACCATTAGCAGCTGGATTATAAGCCGTAGAAGCCAGATTTTGGATCCGATTCTCATCACAGAACCGATAAAATAAATGACTGGCAAATTGTGGACCGTTGTCATGGATTATCCTTCGGGGGATCCCAAAACGATAAATGACATAATGTTTGATAAAGCTAACCACATTAGACGTTTTTACTTCAGCAAGGGGAACTGCTTTCGCCCATTTAGAAATGTAATCGGTTATAGCCAGTATAAACCGATGTCCATTGACAGAAGAAGGGTTAATCGGACCAATAATATCCATGCTCCAAGCTTCGAAGGGCCAAGAAGCCGCTATAGGATGTAGAAATTCAGATGGTTGATGAATAAAATTAGCGTAAATTTGACACGCTTTATACCGTCTAGCATAATCTACCGCATCTGCTATCATAGAAGGCCAATAATATCCCATTCTTCGAATGCGGTCCTGTAATTTTGGACCCGGTTGATGGGCACCACAGACACCATCATGAGCTTCACGAAGTATTTGCTTAGCTTCACTCTCTGAGAGACAGCGTAACAAAACTCCGTCATATGAACGACGATATAACATATGTAAAGAAGAATCATAATAGAATCGAAATGATCATCTCTTGATTGATGCAGCTTCTTTTGGATCTTCATGTAAAATCTCATGAACCGCATAATCAATGAATGGACATCTCCAATCCCTCTGCTGAGAACTTGATTCTGTAGTATAACTCTGTTCAATACACAAGTTATTCTTTATACAAAATAAGTCTCGATCCAACAAAGTGATGGTATTTTGTCTTCTAATTGGAACAGCTAAGTCTGCAGCTAAACTAGCAAGAGCATCAGCTTCCAAGTTTTGAGAACATGGTACGAATTCGATGAAGAATTCTATGAATAAAAGGACCAATTCGATTACCACTTGATGATAAGGGATGAGGTCAGGATTTCTGACTTCATATGTCCCTCTAACCTGATTAACAATCAGTTGAGAATCTCCATAAGCTTCTAAGAACTCAATGTCTAATTCTTTTGCTACTTGGAGACCAATCAACAGAGCATTGTATTCTGCCACATTGTTAGAGCATGGCTTATTGAGAGAATAAGCACGATATATGACCATTTTGTCAGAAGAAACCAGGACGATCCCTACTCCGGAGATAATATTGCCTTTAGGTCCAACTCGCGATGATCTATCAAAATATAGTTGCAAAATATCATCCTTCAGAGTCATGTTACAATTTACGACTTCATCTGGAATATCTTCATATAGTTTCGATGTCTCAGGTATAGGGTGAGCTGCTAAAAAATTGGCTAATGCTTGGCCCTTCACTAATTTTTGAGGTACATAGACCATGTCATAAGGAGTAAGTAACATCGCCCAGGTGGCTAACCTGGAGTTAAGAATACTCGATTTTCTCATCAATACCCGAATAGGATTTATTCTGGAGATGACATGAATAATTTGTCCTGACACATAATATTTTATCTTTTGAACACTAAAAACCAAGGCCAGACATTCTTTCTCTACAGGAGTATACCTGTGTTCAGCTCCGACCATAATTCGACTAAGATAATAAATTGCTTGTTCATGACCCTTGTCACTTTTCTGTACAAGAAGAGCACCAAGTGAATGATCCAAAGCTCGATCATATAGCAAAAATGGTCTTCCTACCACTGGAGGTACCAGAACAGGTGGTTTTGTAAGGTATTGCTTGATGTCATTGAATGTGCTCTGACACGCTTCATCCCAAACAAATGATACTCCTTTCTTTAATAGACGAGAGAAACGTTGACATCTCCCAGAAAGATTAGATATAAATCTCCTGATATAAGCAATGCGGCCTTGGAAGCCACGAAGTTCTTTTAGATTGCGTAGAGGACGCATCTCAAGAATCGCTTTGATTTTGTCAGGATCAACATGGATACCCTAAAAAGTAATGACAAATCCCAAAAATTTGCCACTGGAAACCCCTAAGAAAGACTTAGTAGGATTCATCTTCAGTTGATGTTGGCACATCAACTCAAATACTGTCTTCAAGTCTTGAATATGATCATCTTTTGATCAACTTTTGACAGCAATGTCATCCATATAACATTCAACTATTTTCCGTAAATATTCTTGAAAGATGCTGCTCATAGCCCGTTGATACGTGGCACCGACATTTTTTAGACCAAATGGCATAACCGTATAGCAGTAAACTCCAAGGGGTGTACGAAAAGCGGTATGCTTTTCATCTTCTGGATGCATTTTAATTTGATTGTATCCTGAAAATCCATCCATGAAAGACATGCGTTCAAAACCACATGTATTGTCTAACATGACATCAGTAATCAGAAGTGGAAATTCGTTCTTTGGACAAGCTGCATTAAGATCCCGAAAATCTATGCAAACTCGGACTTTTTTGTTCTTCTTCATAACAGGAACAATGTTGGCCACCCAGTCTGGGTGTTGTTCTTCACGAACAAAGCCACATGTGATCAGCTTTTTGACTTCTACTTTAATTGTATCCATCATATCTAGTCGAAAATGCCGCTGCTGTTGTTTTACAGGTTTAACATTGGAAGAATATTGAGTTTATGAGTAGCAACTTTAGGATCTAATCCGGGCATATCCTCATAACTCCATGTAAAGATATCAACATATTCTTTAATCAGTTTTATCAACAATCTGGACAATCTCATCCTCTGTAGGTGGCTGTCGTTGTTCAAAACGAAGCTCCTATTGAGTGTCCATTTGCTGTGCCCAAGGGTCGTTCTCAAATAGCTCAGATTCACCATCAGTTTGAACTATGTTGACTGAGAAGACACATTAAGATTCATCATAATAGTCTCCTTCAGAATATGAGGATTGTAAAAAACTGAAAGAACATTCTTCCATATTTTTTTGTACATGTGGGGTGTATCTGATTCGATGAATTGGATTTCTTCCAAATCTGAGGATTGTGAAAAACTGCAAGAAAATTCTTCTTGTATATCCTCATTAAACATGTGAGACGGATCGTATCCTAACCTATGCCGAATTTTCTGGTAAAATGGATCACCACATAATGGTAATCGTCTACCTTTGCCTTGATTGAGACCTTGTATAGTCTTCAAATCATATCCCATATTCTAGATAATCTTGAGAGATTGTTGACTATATTTATCAATTCGGATTCTTCCTTTATCTTTATCTTTGAGATCATCTGTCTGAATAACAGAAATATTTTTAGCCAGGCCAAACACTATTTGGCGCTTGTTTTTCTTGTCAGACGGAATCACAAAGTAAGATTCTTTGTGACGTCTATAAGTTACGCAAGCTTGTGATGAAGTGGCTACAGGAAGAAGATAGGGAGAAGATATTAGGAACCTTTGAGCATAAGGTCCAACATCGACATGAGGAGGAAAGAAATTCTTCTTATGATTAATGTATAGGATTTTCTCTGTATTTATGTCATTTTTATATTGTTGACTTTGATCATCAGAAGATAAAGTCATTCTCTCGATAAATTTGACAGCCATATACTCCAAAAGAAAATCTTCATTGATATTAGAAGGTACAAAATGATCAATATTTACATTATTTATAATTTGATTGCTATGCTTCGGATTAATCATTAACGGACCATCATCCATCTTCTGCGTAGACTTGCCAAGGTTGATGATCAGTGGTGGTTCTAGATCATTTGTACGAGAAGTACGTTCCTTAACTTTGATCATAAGAGGTTGAACTTGGCTGTTGGCAGGAATATTAACTGATTCCTCAGACGAAGTTCTAGTTCTTCCTTTGACCTTGATCATCAGAGGTTGGTCATTGACAGGTTGGAGTTGGATCCGACCTTTGACTTTAATCTTTAAAGGTTGCTCTTCTAGAGGATCTTCATTGACAGACTGATCTTTAGCAGGTGATCGATCTTCAGCCAAATCTGATATCTCCTTCACATGCTCCAGTTTGTAGAGCATTGAATCCAAGAAATAGGCTTCATCACCTTTAAAAGGATTGATACCTGCGAATTCGGTCTTCACAATCCCTTGAGAATCTATATATTTAAAGTATTGGTGGAGAGTTGAAGGCACGATGTTATGTTCATGTATCCACGATCTTCCAAGAAGGATGTTGTAAGATACATCTGAGTTGATAACATAAAATGTCGCCATAGTTCGAAGATCACCAATTTGAATCTTCAGACGAATCTTTCCCAATGGTTTACTCTTGCCATAGTTGAAACCAACTATTGTGGTACTAGTGTAAGTCAAATCACTAGTAGGAATCCTCAAAGGTCTTAGCATACTCTGAAGAATAATGCTAATAGAAGACCCAGGAACAATGTAAATCCTGTCAATTTTAGTGGATTCAATATACCCTGTATAGCACAGAGGGCTGTCGTGCTTATTATGCTTCAACAGCATATCTTTTTGTGTGAAGGTGATATTGGAAATTGCCTCCATCATACTATGACATTATGGACATGCCATTGGTATATTGTCAGGAGTTTTGAGTTGAGCTAAGCATGAGTCAGCTTGCAGCAAGGCTTCACTCAAAGTTTCGTGACTTTTTTTAGAAAGGCGAAGCAACTCAAAGATAGAGAGTCTGGCCGGAGTATTAGCTAACTGGGCTAGAATATCAAATTTGTAGGGCTTCATCACCACCCCTTGATTTAAAATAGATTTTAATGGGACGTCAAAGCGTACTGCTTTATGTTTTTCTTTCTCAACCACAGATGGTTTAGCAGGAACAGGAGATGGTTGAACTAGTAGTGTTTCAACTACGCCCTCTGCTTCTTTGGAAGATCCCTCATAATCTTTGTGGTACTCTTTTCCAGATCTCGTACAAGCAAAGGTTTCTTTTTCGGACTCAGGCGAATGAAGTACTATATTGCATGATTTAGTCTTCTTTTCCTTAGTCTTTTTCTTACGAAGATTTGTATGAGGAACCTCAGAACCCAATCCAACAGTAAATTTTTGACTTTGAATTTGTAAAGGTAGTCGCATTCCTTTATCATAATTCAAACTTTCTGTCTTTTGAAAGTCATAGCCCATCTTTTTCATGAGATGGACTGATTGTTGACTGTACAAGTGAATGGGCAGTGGACTTTCAATAGATGGCTTAAGAGAGGAAGAAGAGACAGAAACCTCTGTAACCACAGGAAAAGGAGGCATAGAGATTTCTGTAGAAGGAGTATTCGGGACACGAGGAAAAATCCCTGTAGGAGCTTTTTCATAAGCAGCAAAGACCTGTTGTGCCCTGTATAAGGGTTCGCTATTCATAGCTAACCACTGCTGATGAGTAAGTTTAAGCTTGGTAGGAGGAGCCAAGCTTGGAGGACATATATTCAAACCCCTCAGTCTATCCTCCAATGGAATGCCACCCCATAAATGATTTAAATCATCATAGTCTAGGGTTAAAACATGAAAAATCATGTTGCAGGTTTTGACTTTTTTACCTTTCTTAGATTTTGAAGTTTTACCTTCATTCTCTATTTCAGGTACTAAATCAGGATGTACCCACATAATTTTACCAGTTTTTAGTATAAGAGGCAAAAGTCTTTCATTTTGCTCCCTGGCAAGTGGGATATTCACAATCTTCATCGTCGCCTTTAAAATTGGGACAATCCCATCTAGGACTTGCTGTGGAGGAAAACCTCTAAATTGAAGAGAAATCATATTGGTTGTGATCGTATGCTCATCGTTGGTTAAGACAGCCATGGATGGTCGCAGATTCATCTTGCATGTATCAATCAATACTGAATCTGGCATACCAGGAGGCATCTTCAAAGTTGCCTGTCAAAAATGTTCAATGAACGTCCGAGTATCTTCCTTCTCCTTTTGTTTAATTTCTATTAAGGAGGACATATTCACGTCCATGCCTCCCTCATAGAAACGGGAAAGAAACATTGCTTTGAATTCGTCAAAAGACAAAATACAATTGTCGAGTAGACTATGATACCAGTCGTAAGCTGAACGGGTCAAACACCCGATGAAAACTCGAGTAAGAAGAGCATCATTCTTTTGTAGATACACAGTCATAATATCAAAGTAATTGATATACTGACTAGGAGATGCCTTTCCATCAAATAACACCATTGACTGTGACTTGAATTTCGGAGGAAAGGGTACATCATTCCAATGAGGAGGATAAGGTTGCTTAATCCCTAACCTCTGGAGCTGGTCCTTGTGCTTAAAAACTTTAAACTATGCTTTTAGTTCAAGCAATGCTTGAATAGCTTCGCTAGTTCGAGGAAGCACATTCGATTGAATAGTTGTTGGAAGTACCGTCATCCCCACCGGAGGTGGTACATCTTCTGGAATGATAGGATCTGGAGATGCAAAATTTCGATTGACAGCAGGCTCTTGATTATTCAAAGGTATATCAGCCCCTTGACTATCTTGAGTTTGTGCTACTACCTGTACCGGAGTTACTACTGCCAGCTGAGCAGTTTGCTAAGTCATTATTGCTTCATGCATGCTTTGTATCATAGTAAGCATGTCCTTCAGTGATTGCTCAACGACAGAGAGGCGTTATTCTGTATTAGCAGATGACGTCTCCGGTTCATCTCCAATAGCATAGGATTCAACCTTCCTTGAACATACAGAGGGATTGGTATAAAGGTATGAATCGACACTATCATTATCTGACTCAAAAGACTGAGTACCCCCAGCTTCTGAATCAGAGGGCTGCAACTGTCTTTGACTTCTTGACCGGGTATGTTGATATAACCCTTCAAAGGAATCAAGAAGTCTGTTGAACTGTTGTTGACTAGGAGTCTGGGATGAGTTGCGTCTTGGACGTCGTCCTCTATTGGTATAAGATGCCATATTGACTGATGCATATGACAACTCGTGCTCTTGGTCATCAGCTTGCTGTTGAGGCACATTATAGCTTAATCGATCAAAAACTGACCGTTTCGTAGCCGAACAGCAACATTTGATTACAATCTGGTGACACTCACAATGATGATTATCTTGGGGGAGTGTCAAAGGAGATTGTCTATTTTTACGCTTTTGTACTAGCAACTCTCGTAAATCAGAAGAAGTAGAGGGAGTAGTCTTCTTTATTACATTTGGGGTAGAGAAACGTTTAATCCCTTGTGTATAAAGAAGATTACTGGCTGCATTAGCAGAACCAAACTGTACATTTTTATGCGCTTGGAGTTGCGTGCATAAATCTTGAGATTTTTGTGCACAAAGGACTCCATCAGCATTACGCATAATTTGTAGGTTTGGTACCTTGCGTAAAGCAGTGTAAGAAGGCTGTTGGTGGAGAACCAAAGTTTTACGAAAAATATTTTTAAGCTGCATGCGTGTAGGTAAATTCACTTTAGATGCAAAGGCATCATTGTGAACTTTATCTACGCTGTCACAGACCGGAGATTTACCTTTACGTATAGAGCACAAAACATGAGTATCTGCCACGTTACAGACAGAAGATTTTCTTTTACGCGTGGAGCATAAATTTTGTATGTCTACTATGTCACAGACGGAAGACTTATTTTTACACACAGAGCGTAAAGCTTTGGAGTATATCACATCACAGACGGGAGACATATTCTTACGCACAGAGCATAAAGTTTGATTTTTATGCACTGGGTGTAAAATTTGAGAGTCTGCCACGTCACAGACGGGAGACTGAGTTTTGCGCTCAGAGCGTAAAGTTTGAGTTTTAGGCACAGAACGTAAAGATTGATTTTTACGTTGAGCGTAAAACTGGAGAGTCTGCCACGTCACAGAAAGACTTATTTTTACGCTCAGGGCGTATCATCGAAGTAGAGACTGCCTCGTCACAGACGGGAGCCTCCACAACAAGTGTATGAAGGATTCCTTTGCCTTCAAAGACAGTAGGAAGATCCGAGGATGCTTTGGACTTAGAAATCTAAACTTTTCGTGCCTTCTGCAATTTTTGAACATTGGAGCAGCGAGTACTACCCCCAGTTCGGAGCATTTTTTCGTAGGTAGTCTGGTCGAAGTGCACAACCAGAGTCTTCTTTGTCGATCCGACTGACACATCATCATATTGAGCAATTACCTTCTCGTCAGAGGAGAAGGTCGTCTCCAGCAGAGTCGCCATTTTATTTTACTTAACAAAATTCCTAAAATTGGCTTTTGAAAGAAAACGAGAAAAAGTACAAGAAGTACAAATTATTCTGGGAAGTATTGCTATGGAAGTCTGATCTGAGAGCGATCACTTTGTTCCTTGGACCATACGATGATGATGAAGAAAACTGCTTGAAGAAGACGAACAATCGAAAGAACAAAGTCACCAGAAAGGTATCGAGCAACGGCACTGATGGCACAGTTGAATGCTTTCTTGCTTTGCTTCACCCTGTTCTTGAGAAAAGTTAAAGAAATGCTTCTGGAAATATCACTTTGGAAGTATAAGTTTTCTCAGAATTTTCTTTTCTATCTCTATATTGATCTCCTCCTTCTGTCTGTGTAAAAATAAGTCTATTTATAGACTTAACCTTTTGTGCGTAAAAAGTAACAAAATCGGGTCTTTACGCTAGTAACTGTCACCCACGATGTAAATCATCCTCTATGCACGTTGACACGTATCCCAAGTAGAGTTTTGATCTCTACGCATGGTGACACGTGTCCTACTACTTCAACAAAGTGGGGAGAGAACGTATACACGTTCCTCGATAAGTGTGGCATGAAAGCCACGTAGGCAAACTACGTTCTCAAGTAGCCAGGAAAGATCGAGCGTAAAAATGACCCAAAATATGCTCCCAGCGTAAAGTGGCAAACTGGCGTAAAATAGTCTAAAATAAACTTTTCGTGTAAAGTGGCTAAAAAAATAGCCTTGAGCGTAAAAAGTATCCCAAATAGACTTTACGTCCACAATAGCCTTGAGCGTAAAAGCTCGAATAGCTATCGTGCGTAAAAGAAGCAGTTTTATTGGGCGTAAAATAGCCCCATTTGCACACTATACGACGAGTATTGGGTTTGGTGGAAAGATTTTCTCGGCTTCTGTGAAATCCAGCTGTCAAAAAATTATTGTGTCAGATCAAATCACTTACATTAAATACGGCCTGACAGTCTGTCCCCGGCGTAAAAGTGGAGGATAACTCTCGCGTAAAAGCTTCTCGCGTAGAGAATAGCATGCGTAGAGAGTAGTTTGCATAGAGTCTGAGTTTGACTCAGTTTGAATTGCGTAAAGTTCTCAACTTCTTTGACTTGGTCTTTGAAGTACTTTTTACGCTCCTACATTGAGCTCATCAAAAGTAACGTTAATGAATTTTTCATAATCATAGATCTTTTATTGAAAATTCTATATCCCTTACTCTTAGCAGCATATCCGAGAAATATCCCTTCATCTGCTTTAGAGTCGAACTTTCTCAAGTTGTCCTTAGTGTTCAGGATAAAACATCGACATCCAAAAACTTTAAAATATGAAATATTTGGAATTCCTCCAAACCAATGTTTATAAGGTATTTTTTTGAGATAGGTCGAATTAACACCCTATTTAAAACATGACAGGCTGTACTTACAGCTTCTGTCCAAAAGTATTTAGGAAGATTGTGCTGATTCAGCATGACTCTAGCCATCTCGCTTTGAGTACGGTTCTTCCGCTCCACAACACCATTCTATTGAGCAGTTCTAGGACAAAAAACTTGTGGTAATATCCACTATCATCATAAAACTTTTTGAAATTAGTATTTACGAATTCGCTACCAAGATCACTTCAGATACGAGTAATCATGAAGCCTTTTTCGTTTTGTTCCTTTTTACAAAATATCAAAAATTCAAAAATTGTATCACTTTTGTTTGACAAAAATTAAACCCAAGTAAAACGAGAGAAATCATCAACAATAACAAAGGCATAGAGCTTACCGCCAAGACTAGCGACTCTACTAGGACCAAATAAATCTGTATGTATCAACTGGAAAGGTCTAGAAGTACTTACAACGTTGATGGATTTAAATGTAGACCTATGTGCTTTATTCTTTTCACAGTCTGCACATACAATATCTCTCGTGAATGATATCTCAGGGAGTCCTTTTACCAATTTTTAGTGGTTAGCCGTGAGATAGTGTCAATATTAGCATGTCCTAGCCTTATATGCCATAACCAGCTTCATCTAAATTTGTTACTAGGCATCTTCCTGCATTATTAGTACACTCTAGAAAGAAAACATAAATATTGTCTTCTCTAATCCCTTCATATATGGGATTACCAGATGACATATCATATATTGTACATTTATCTTTTACAAAATTGATGCCATAACCATTATCTGCCAAGTGACTTATGCTTAGTAGGTGATGTTTCAATTCCGTAACTAGACAAACATATTTTATTACAGAATAAGGAGATATACCAACAATGCCATTTCCAATAATATTACCTCTCAGGTTGTTTTCGAAGGAGACATATCCTTCTTTCTTCATCGATAGCATGGCGAACAAAGATGCATCACCAGTCATGTGTCGTGAAAATCTGCTATCGAGAATCCACCTGCTTTTAGCATGAGCGGGTTAAGGGTCCACCTACAAAACAAGTAGATGAATCCTTTGGTATCCATTTATTGAAGGGTCCATGTTGATTAGTCTTAGGTCTCCAAATCAGTGTGTGATTGTCAACAAGCTTTCTTGCTGGACAATACTGTAATATGCGCCCATCAGTACCACAGTACGTGCAAGTAAGTTTTAAAAACGTGTTAGTTGAATTTGTGTTGACATATATATGTGGTTTCTTTGAAAACCTATATGTTAAAGCATGGTGATATTCGTGTTTCTTACATGCTTTCTGTGGTTTAGTCCTCTTAGGTATTTGCTTTGCATTAGGACTAACTTTAGGCTGTGTCACTGGTATAGCCTGTTTATCTAACTTGATTTCTAACTTTTTAGAAACCGTATAAGACTCTTCATATTTAGCGGTCATATCAATGAGTCTTTGCTCTGTGACTAAGTGCCTCTTATTCTCTATGTCATATAACTCTTGTATCTTGCCATAGTCTTTTTTTTCAATTTTGAGGATAGCCTCATGATAGTCTACTCTAAGCTTGGCTATCTCATCCGTGTTACCAGTAGTAGATGTCTCCCTAATATCTTTAATGATATTTGACAATCTAGCTACTTCGGTTGTGTATGCCTTTACCTCTTTTCGAGATTGCTTATACTTGTCAAGCACATTTCTGTGTTCTTCTAGTAATTCGCTGAAGGCATTTTCTAGCTCATCGAAAGTAAAATCATCATATAGAGGATTTGAGGATACCTTATCGAAAGCTATAAGACATACATTTATAGCATTGCAAGGTCTATCTTCTTCCTCTGATTCACTAGCATTACTTTCATGCCAGATACTTGTATTTGCATACTTTTGACCAGTTGTTGTTCTTCGGCTTGATCTTGATCTATCATATGGACTGCTTTCATTTGGAGTTGGACAGTCCTTCTTCATATGTCCTGACCTCTTGCATCAAAAGTAGATTGTTTCTTCTTTATTATTTTCATGGACATCTTTCTTCCTTCTGTTTGATTTCTTAAACTTTAAGAATTTTCTGAAATTCTTTACTAGCAGGGCTTGTTCATCACCACTGGATGATTCTTCATCAGAATCTTTGCATGTTGATCTTCTGGCTTGAGCTTTGAAGTCGATAGATTTTTCTTTTGGGATTGCTTCTTCAAACTCTTGTAGGTCTAGCTCATAGGTCATCAGCTTGCCTATAAGTGTTTCCAGAGTTATTATGGTGAGATCATTTCCTTCAATGATTGTCGTTGCCTTTGGGTTCCAGTTCTTGGTTAGAGCCCGTAGCACTTTTTTGATCTTCTCATGATTACTGTAATCCTTACCAAGAGATTGCAAAGGATTAGTAATATCAAG
>JANAVB010034441.1:0-10742 GCA_029216955.1 Iris pallida | reverse complement strand
CGACCCGGTCCCCAATACTTGGGTCGAATCGGATCATGCCCAGCCTGCGCCGTTGATGAGACGGCGGCAGTAAGCTGTAATCCATATTGCAGGTCATTTCAACAACAAGCTTGAATTTAAAAGTTGCCACAACATTTAATTTACGATAATAAAAACTTGTCTTTCAATACAAAGTTCATAAACTGGAAATAAAGAAACAACTAAACTCTCAACTAATGTAGCATCTATGGGACGCTACACATCATCATCGCTGGGAGTACCGCCGGGTACAAGTCAGGATCATAATAGCTATTGATCATCATCTCCAGATCCTCAGTAATACCTAAAATGTTATCTCCAGTCAGGAGGGAGCAAAGTACAATTCATGCAAACTTTTAACAATTAAAATACAATTTATGACATGCACTTTTAAACAATTTTAAAGATGAACAGTTTTGAAATAATTCAGTACAGTGATGTGAATAGATAATGAATATGACCGGATTGGGTTACAGTAGTATCCTAGCGATACGGTATGGCTTGTCCCCGTGTGAAGAGGGGAAAGCTAACACAGTCATTATCCTAAGGTTGGAATTGGTCATATCCACTATTCTACTCCCCCAGTCCCCAACAGTACAATCAATGCTCCCAAAGGAGTTCGTGTATAATGGTGGTTTAAAATTGCAATGAAACAATTGTAAAATGATTGTAAAATTTACATAAAATGTACTTGCCTTAATTTCCGGGTTTGAAGAGTTGGTACTTCGGTATTTGGTAAGTTACGCTCTTCCTTGAAATCCTACATTTCCGGGAAACTCGTTTCAGAAGCAATCTCAAGCTGTCTAGTTACAATTTCTATTTGTCTTTCCTAGTCAAATTTTACTTCTTTATTAACAAAACACGATCTTTCTAGATGAGTTATTATTTACCAAGAAAATCAATTTAACATTTCTCTTTTGGAAAACTTACAATTATCCTTTTATTTGATAAAACTTTGTATTTTTGTATATAAAATAATTACTTATCTTTTTAAGTGAGAAAATTATGAGTTTATAAATATTCCTAATTATTTATGAGAATATACATAAAATTTCTATTCTACCATTTTACGTATACAAAACCACAACCAGAAAATAAAGATAAGTGCTACACTACTTACTTATTACAGACCACAATTAACAAAATAAGAATTGGGCTTATGCCCTTACAATATTTTTTACATGAATTAAAATAAGAGAAAAAGGTTAGTCCCGTAAATTGCCTACAAAAAAAAATAATAACAAAAATTTCTAATTAAAAATGTAAAATAAGAATGAAGTCTCAGACTCTGGTCCAAAATTTCATTTTTAACTACTCTGCCTCAACGTCCGGTCGAACCGGTGCGTTTGCATTTCGCTGGGGCCCATTGACCATTAAGGTCGTCGCCCAAAAATATTATTAAATAATATTTAATCCGAAAATCATTTTAAAAATCATTTTATTAAACTTCCCAAAAATTTCGGCAGTATTCCTCCTGTTTTCGGTCAAACCAAAAACTGGGAAAATGTTCCGGTTTTCCTGCAAAAATATTCCCAACCCGAAAATATATACAGAACCATTATTTTCCAAACCCACATTCCAGAGAACCCAATCCAAAGACAGAAACCAAATTTTATATATAAAAACTATTCCCAGAATTATTCCCGAAATTTTCTCGGAAACCCGAGAATGAAACGGAAATCCCGCAGTATCGGAAAACTCCACAGAATATAACCACAGCATATATTTTTCCTAAAAATCCACAGAACATAACTTCCAAAATAGACGAAAAATACGAAACCGAAAACGGAACGGAACCGAACCGAAATCCCGAATTCCTACTGGAATTGGGTTGGACCAATTCATCATAGACAGTAAAAGATTTATCGGGTCAGAGTGTACCGAAACCGAAGCGGAACGGAAACGGGTCCGCACCGGGAAGCGGACGGAACAGCGAAGGGAAGCTTCGCGATCGGGCGACAGAACACGCACGGGGACGTGCGGGCGGCCTGGCCGGGGCGAGCGTCGGCGTCAGCGGCGGCGGAGGGCCGCGCGGGGAGCGGCGCCGGTCGGGTGCGGCCCGGGGTCGGAGGTCGGGCGCCGGTGTCGGATCGGGCTAGGGTTTGCCGGAGAGTGCTCGGCCGGGGTCGATCTCGCCGGAAACGTCGGGTTGATCTAGGAATTTGAGTGGAATTTGGGAAAAGAATGGAATGATGGGAAGAAGGGTGGAGTGAAGGGGTTTTATAGGAGGAGTGAGAGGGGAAGTTACCATTTGAGGGAGGAGAAAGGTCTCTCCAACATTAACTCCGGTGGCCAGGGAAGAGGAAGGGCCGATCGGTTTTGATCGGTTTGGAGAAGATGAAGCCGAAGAAGCTTCGGTTCCTCCACAGAAGCAAAAGAATGGAAACCCATTTAATTAGAACAATGAATGTTTCCAGCAAGCTTTAGAGCTAAAGCTCAAATAAAACTTAAGGCTTAAGGCCTAAAAGAATGGGCTGGACTTGATATAAGAAATGGCTTAATAAATCCTTAATGGGTTTGGGACTATTGGGCCTTAAGAATAATGAGTTAGGAAAAATGGTTTGGCTTGGGTTTGAGGCCAGGCTAAAAATAATTAAAAGCTTTGGCTAGGAAATTATAAGGCAATTAAAATATGGACTATAACAATAATTTCCTTTTAAAAATGATTAACATTTTAAAATCCTATTTCAATATATAAAAATAATTTTAGTCTCCAATCGGGTTCGAAGTGGATTCGGGTCTGGTTGACATACAAAAAATCCATGTGAACTATATATAATTTTTTTTAAAAATACTTTTCATAAATTTACAATTTAGATATTATTCTAGCACATAAAAAATTAAAATGCAGTCTAAAATTTCACGGGTTTCACAACCTTCCCTCCTTAGAAAATTTCGTCCTCGAAATTTAAAGAGTTAGGTTGAGAAATTACCTCAAATCTCGAACAAGTACGGGTATTTCTCCCGCATCTCATCTTCACGCTCCCAAGTAGACTCGCCTGGGGAATCATGTCTCCACATCACTCGAACTATGGGAGTCACCGAGGTTCTGGTCTTCTTCTCGCCTCGATCCAATATTGCCACTGGCTTTTCTGGAATAGTGAGGCTCGGTCCAATCTCCAACTCTGAATGGTCCAGAACGTGGTTCTCATCAGGTACATACTCCCTGAGCTGCGAAACGTGAAAGACGTTGTGCACGCCTTCTAGATTAGCTGGTAGAGCTAACCTATACGCCACTTCTCCAATCCGGCTCAGAACTTCGAACGGACCAATGTACCTGGGACTCAGCTTCCCGGCTCTGCCAAATCTGATAGTACCTCTGGTAGGAGAAATCTTCACAAAGACCTTATCTCCTTCTTCAAATGTCAGTGGTCGACGACTGCTGTCTGCCCAGTGTTTCTGTCTGTCTTGAGCAATCCTGAGCCTGTCTCTGATAAACTTCACCTTCTCTGCTGCGTCAGTCACCATTTCAGGACCCAGCAGTACTCTTTCACCAACGTCGTCCCATGCCAATGGTGTACGGCAACGACGTCCATAAAGAGCTTCAAACGGGGTCATACCAATACTGGCTTGGTAGCTGTTATTATAAGAAAACTCTACCAAGTGCAGATGGTCTTCCCACGATCCTCCAAATTCTAAGACACAAGATCGCAGCATATCTTCAAGTGTCTGAATTGTCCTCTCAGATTGCCCATCTGTCTGGGGATGATAAGCCGTGCTGAATTTCAACTGAGTCCCCAAGCTGTCATGCAAACTTTTCCAAAAATATGAGGTAAAACGAGTGTCTCGATCAGATACAATGCTTACCGGTACTCCATGAATCCGGTAGATGTGCCGCATGTATAATGCTGCCAACTTCTCAGTGGATAAACCCACTTTGAAGGGAATAAAGTGAGCTGACTTGGTTAGTCGGTCCACTATTACCCAAATGGCGTCCTTCCCTCCTTGAGAACGAGGCAGTTCTGACACGAAATCCATCGTGATGTGCTCCCACTTCCATTCTGGAATGTCCAGTGGTTGTAGAAGTCCTGCAGGTCTCTGTCTACTAGCCTTTACTTGTTGACAAATCAAGCATCTAGCGACATACCTGGTGACATCTTTCTTCATTCCACTCCACCAGACAATAGTGCGCATATCCCGATACATCTTATTGGCTCCATGATGTATGGAATATTGAGACTGATGCGCTTCCTTCATCAACTCGTTCCTCAGTTCGCCAGACGGTACACAAAGCCTTGTACCATTCTTCAAAGCTCCATCACTGGCGATTGAGAAACCCTCCAGTGTTCCTGCTAACACTTGATCTCTCAGCTTGCAAAGTGCCTCGTCTTGAAATTGCGTCTCCTTGACTCTGTCCATCAGGTACGAACTCACTTGCAACTTCATCATCACCGAATCAGCATCCAGTTCCTTCCTTCCAGGTAGTACAATCTCCAGTCCAAGCTTCTCGATGTCCTCCAGCAGGTGCCTCTCCTTGGTTAAGAACATCGCCACTGGGTATCGACTAAGTGCATCAGCGACCACATTAGCCTTACCCGGGTGGTATTGCAAGTCGATGTCAAAATCCTTCATTAACTCCAGCCATCGCCTTTGCCTCATGTTTAACTCCTTCTGAGTGAAAACATACTTCAGACTTTTGTGGTCTGTGTATATCTCCACTCTCTCTCCATACAAATAGTGTTTCCAAAGCTTCAACGCAAAGATGACTGCAGCAAGCTCCAGATCATGAGTGGGATAGTTTTTCTCATGAGTCCGTAATTGCCTAGATGCATAAGCAATCACTTTCCCATGTTGTTGAAGAACGCAACCCAGTCCTTTGCCTGAGGCGTCACTATAAATTGTGAAACCACCGGATCCTGCGGGTAGCGCAAGGATTGGTGCTGTAGTGAGCCTCTTCTTCAACTCCTCGAACGCTGCTTGGCAGTCCTCCGTCCAGATGAATTCCTCATTCTTCCGAGTCAGCTTTGTCATTGGTTCAGCAATTCTAGCAAAATCCTTCACAAACTTTCGGTAGTAGCCCGCCAAGCCCAAGAAACTTCTGATGTCAGCAACTGAGCTTGGGGTAGGCCACTTCTCCACAGCAGCTATCTTCTTAGGGTCCACAGAAATTCCTTCTCCTGTGACAACATGGCCAAGAAAATCCACCTTGTCTAGAAAGAATTCACACTTGGATAGCTTACCGTACAGCTTCTCCTTCCTCAAAGTTTCCAGAACTTTCCTGAGGTGCTCTTCGTGCTCCTCCTTCGTCTTTGAATAGATCAGTATGTCATCAATGAAGACAACGACAAACTGGTCTAAGTATTCATGGAAAACCTTATTCATAAGGTTCATGAACACAGCAGGAGCATTCGTCAAACCAAACGGCATGACCAAGAATTCGAACTGCCCGTACTTGGTGTTGAATGCCGTCTTGGGAATGTCTTCCTTCCTGACCTTGATCTGATGATAGCCAGACCTGAGATCAATCTTGGAAAACACCTTGGCTCCACTCAACTGGTCAAATAAGTCATCGATCCGGGGCAGAGGGTACTTGTTCTTGATTGTGACATTGTTCAGCGCCCGGTAGTCGATGCACATCCTCACTGTTCCGTCCTTCTTGGGCACAAATAAGACAGGTGCTCCCCAGGGTGAAGCTCCGTCTCGAATGAATCCAAGAGCCTTCAGTTCGTTGATCTGCTCCTTCATCTCTTTGGCCTCCTTCGGGTTGACTCTATAACATCCCTTAGAGATCGGTGGAGAGCCAGGGACTAAATCAATAGTGAATTCTATGTCCCGATCTGGGGGTAGCCAGGCAGACTATCACGGAAAACATCCATGAATTCCGCTATGATAGGGTGAGGTGGTTCAGGTTCTTCAGAAATAGAGTAGACAATACTTTCCATAACCTCCGGAGCTCTAGAGACTTCAAACTCTGGTCCGCCAGGTGGACTGAAGATCACACATCCTCTGTGGCAATCTATCAGCGCATGCTGCTTGCTCAACCAGTCCATTCCAAGGACTATATCATAGTTGGGCAAGGGCATCACCAACAAAGGTGCTACAAACTTATGTTCAGAAATTGTAATGGGACAATTACAAGTCTCCGTTATAGGTAGGGGTCCACCTCCAGTCATAACCCTACATATTCTCTTGCTAAAGCCCGTAACTATGTGATGTGCAGAGATAAATTTGGTTGCTATGAAACTGTGTGTTGCACCAGAGTCGAATAAAGCTAATGCAGGATGAGAATGTACATAAATGTAACCTGATATGACATCCGCATTAGGTTCCTGCTCCAGCTCTGGTTCCTCTGCAGTTAGGGCAAAAGCTCGCCCCGTCTTCTGATGCTGCCCAAATTGTTGCTGCTGAGTGGGCAGAGGTCCTTTCTGCTGATTTCCTCCAGCCTTGTTGTTTGACAAGGGACAATCCCTCACTTGATGGGTGGAAGACCCACAGATCAGACATTGTCCTAGCCTCTTCCTGCAGATGTTTGTCAGATGTCCCGGCCTCTTGCAAAAGTCGCAGATAGGAATCTGCCTCTGGGGTGCTCTTTCATTGTTCCTCGCCTGCTGGTGCTGAGGACGGTTATTGTTATTGTTGCTACTGTTGTTGTTGTTGGGCTTCTTCTGATTACCCTGGAAGTTGCTAGTTCCAGGATAATCTCTCTTCGAGCGGGCAGGTTGACTCTTCTCTATGTCTTGGGCTCTCTCCAGAATCTTCTCATAAGTCTTAGCTCCACCAGAGATCACATGAGTGCGAATCTCCTCTCTAAGTCCATACTTGAATCGTTCAGCACGATCAGCAGGATCAGCCACCATGTTCTTGGCAAATCGGCTGAGCTGGCCGAATTCTGCCGCATACTCTCCCACAGTCATATTGCCTTGCTTCAGGTTCTGGAATTGTCGCTCCATCTCCCGCATCTCAGAAGTTGGGAATAATTTCCTCTGGAACAACTTCTTGAAGGTGTCCCAATCGACCTGCCTATCCTGGAGTCGGGGTTCATTCCGATACCAGGTGCTAGCTATATTCTGCAGTTGGAGTCCTACAGCTTCTGCCTTAAGGTCTTCTGGAAGTCGTGCGACGCTCAGGAGACGTTCCATACTGTCGAGCCATTCGTCAGCATAGACAATTCCCTCGGTTCCCTTGAAAGGTCGAGGGTTCTGCTTCTTGAAGCTCTCAATATCCCCCACCTTACCATAATATGATCTCTAATCACTATTAATGGTCTCAAAAAAAAAAAAATTACTAAAATTTATCCTCTAGAATGGCACTTACCTTAGCTGGTCTAGGCTCTTGTGGGTTCACTTCTCTCCTTCCAAGTGCAGCCATAGCTACATTGTGGGAGTTCTCCATTCCTTCCTTCATAATCGCGTTCTGCTCGCGATGAGATTCAGCTTCAGCCCTCTGAGTAGCTAGCATTTCCCGCAGCAAACTTATGAGTTCAGAGGGGTTCACTGGAAGCGGCGGGGCAGGTGGGACAAGCATCTCCGTCCGCAGTCCAGTCCTCGAGCCTGAAGGATCCATCGTCTGATGAACTTGAGCGTCTCCAGCATTATGATGGCGATCAGAAAGTCGCAGAGTAGGATCTGGACTGAACAGGGAAGGTGGTGGTGTGGTATGTTGAGGTGACAACTCATCTCCAACATTGTCATTCTCATTAATGGCCATGGTCTGGAAAGGTTTAGGACATAAACATAAGCAAGGTATCCTACCCGTCTATAAAAAATATTTATTAAGATATATCGGTCCTAAGTTGTGGCAATATGATGTTCTAGTGTTCCTAATTGTTTCTAAGTTTTTCCTAAGTTGTTGAGAGACCTGCATGGGCCACCACTAAAACATGTCACGACCCGGTCCCCAAATACTTGGGTCGAATCGGATCATGCCCAGCCTGCGCCGTTGATGAGACGGCGGCAGTAAGCTGTAATCCATATTGCAGGTCATTTCAACAACAAGCTTGAATTTAAAAGTTGCCACAACATTTAATTTACGATAATAAAAACTTGTCTTTCAATACAAAGTTCATAAACTGGAAATAAGAAACAACTAAACTCTCAACTAATGTAGCATCTATGGGGACGCTACAACATCATCATCAGCTGGGAGTACCGCCGGGTACAAGTCAGGATCATAATAGCTATTGATCATCATCTCCAGATCCTCAGTAATACCTAAAATGTTATCTCCAGTCAGGAGGGAGCAAAGTACAATTCATGCAAACTTTTAACAATTAAAATACAATTTATGACATGCACTTTTAAACAATTTTAAAGATGAACAGTTTTGAAATAATTCAGTACAGTGATGTGAATAGATAATGAATATGACCGGATTGGGTTACAGTAGTATCCTAGCGATACGGTATGGCTTGTCCCCGTGTGAAGAGGGGAAAGCTAACACAGTCATTATCCTAAGGTTGGAATTGGTCATATCCACTATTCTACTCCCCCAGTCCCCAACAGTACAATCAATGCTCCCAAAGGAGTTCGTGTATAATGGTGGTTTAAAATTGCAATGAAACAATTGTAAAATGATTGTAAAATTTACATAAAATGTACTTGCCTTAATTTCCGGGTTTGAAGAGTTGGTACTTCGGTATTTGGTAAGTTACGCTCTTCCTTGAAATCCTACATTTCCGGGAAACTCGTTTCAGAAGCAATCTCAAGCTGTCTAGTTACAATTTCTATTTGTCTTTCCTAGTCAAATTTTACTTCTTTATTAACAAAACACGATCTTTCTAGATGAGTTATTATTTACCAAGAAAATCAATTTAACATTTCTCTTTTGGAAAACTTACAATTATCCTTTTATTTGATAAAACTTTGTATTTTTGTATATAAAATAATTACTTATCTTTTTAAGTGAGAAAATTATGAGTTTATAAATATTCCTAATTATTTATGAGAATATACATAAAATTTCTATTCTACCATTTTACGTATACAAAACCACAACCAGAAAATAAAGATAAGTGCTACACTACTTACTTATTACAGACCACAATTAACAAAATAAGAATTGGGCTTATGCCCTTACAATATTTTTTACATGAATTAAAATAAGAGAAAAAGGTTAGTCCCGTAAATTGCCTACAAAAAAAATAATAACAAAAATTTCTAATTAAAAATGTAAATAAGAATGAAGTCTCAGACTCTGGTCCAAAATTTCATTTTTAACTACTCTGCCTCAACGTCCGGTCGAACCGGTGCGTTTGCATTTCGCTGGGGCCCATTGACCATTAAGGTCGTCGCCCAAAAATATTATTAAAATAATATTTAATCCGAAAATCATTTTTATAAATCATTTTATTAAACTTCCCAAAAATTTCGGCAGTATTCCTCCTGTTTTCGGTCAAACCAAAAACTGGGAAAATGTTCCGGTTTTCCTGCAAAAATATTCCCAACCCGAAAATATATACAGAACCATTATTTTCCAAACCCACATTCCAGAGAACCCAATCCAAAGACAGAAACCAAATTTTATATATAAAAACTATTCCCAGAATTATTCCCGAAATTTTCTCGGAAACCCGAGAATGAAACGGAAATCCCGCAGTATCGGAAAACTCCACAGAATATAACCACAGCATATATTTTTTTCCTAAAATCCACAGAACATAACTTCCAAAATAGACGAAAAATACGAAACCGAAAACGGAACGGAACCGAACCGAAATCCCGAATTCCTACTGGAATTGGGTTGGACCAATTCATCATAGACAGTAAAAGAATTTATCGGGTCAGAGTGTACCGAAACCGAAGCGGAACGGAAACGGGTCCGCACCGGGAAGCGGACGGAACAGCGAAGGAAAGCTTCGCGATCGGGCGACAGAACACGCACGGGGACGTGCGGGCGGCCTGGCCGGGGCGAGCGTCGGCGTCAGCGGCGGCGGAGGGCCGCGCGGGGAGCGGCGCCGGTCGGGTGCGGCCCGGGGGTCGGAGGTCGGGCGCCGGTGTCGGATCGGGCTAGGGTTCGTCGGAGAGTGCTCGGCCGGGGTCGATCTCGCCGGAAACGTCGGGTTGATCTAGGAATTTGAGTGGAATTTGGGAAAAGAATGGAATGATGGGAAGAAGGGTGGAGTGAAGGGGTTTTATAGGAGGAGTGAGAGGGGAAGTTACCATTTGAGGGAGGAGAAAGGTCTCTCCAACATTAACTCCGGTGGCCAGGGAAGAGGAAGGGCCGATCGGTTTTGATCGGTTTGGAGAAGATGAAGCCGAAGAAGCTTCGGTTCCTCCACAGAAGCAAAAGAATGGAAACCCATTTAATTAGAACAATGAATGTTTCCAGCAAGCTTTAGAGCTAAAGCTCAAATAAAACTTAAGGCTTAAGGCCTAAAAGAATGGGCTGGACTTGATATAAGAAATGGCTTAATAAATCCTTAATGGGTTTGGGACTATTGGGCCTTAAGAATAATGAGTTAGGAAAAATGGTTTGGCTTGGGTTTGAGGCCAGGCTAAAAATAATTAAAAGCTTTGGCTAGGAAATTATAAGGCAATTAAAATATGGACTATAACAATAATTTCCTTTTAAAAATATGATTAACATTTTAAAATCCTATTTCAATATATAAAAATAATTTTAGTCTCCAATCGGGTTCGAAGTGGATTCGGGTCTGGTTGACATACAAAAAATCCATGTGAACTATATATATATTTTTTAAAAATACTTTTCATAAATTTACAATTTAGATATTATTCTAGCACATAAAAAATTAAAATGCAGTCTAAAATTTCACGGGTTTCACA